>KQ997644.1:196581-208573 GCA_001598015.1 Dorcoceras hygrometricum | reverse complement strand
CAAGAACCAGTTGGTCGTGGTTAGCGTACAGTACGGTCCTTTCAATCCATATATCCCGATCAAATCAACGACCATTTGTAAATCGAGAGTCGCTAAAGATCCAATAGTTATGCATACATCTTGGAGATCAAATAGTGACATCGCGAGTGTAACTAGGTAAACACATTTACCTAAAACACTTCTAGTACTCTGGCCAGAGATTTATACACTATTATCCCCTCAGACAAGAACCAGTTGGTCGTGGTTAGCGTACAGTACGGTCCTTTCAATCCATATATCCCGATCAGATCAACGACCATTGGTAAATCGAGAGTCGTTATAGATCCGATAGCTATGCATACATCTTGGAGATCGAATAGTGACATCGCGAGTGTAACTAGGTAAACACATTTACCTAAAACACTTCTAGTACTCTGGCCAGAGATTTATACACTATATTCCCCTCAGATAGCATAGGATATCCTTGCATGTCTGCGAGCGGTGAATCCTCGACAACGATGCATCGACTCCTACATGCATCGGGGTCTCACCCAATCCCGACGCCTGGTGACCCCAAGTGAGTCGGCAAACGGTTCAAAGTGAGACGCCTATCATGTAGAGTCTCAATGACGTTTCGAGTCATGGGGACTAATCGGTACAACCAAGACCTCGGACTTATCCACTCGACAAATGGTAACAACTTGGAAAATCCGAACGAGGGTAGTTCGATAGATCACCAGGTCACTATCTATCTGCATGCTCAGAACATCACAATGTTCCCTACCAATGAAACATGGTACTTCGCATCGCAGATACTAGTCTCGAACTCGGGCGGCCTTATCCTCATTTTGACGGCCCAATCGACTAGGAACATGTTTAGAACACACAGCGACTATTAGATGTGTTTCATGATAGCCGTGATATCCACTATCACATCTAACATACGCTTTAGTGTATTCTAGGTCTTTACTCAACACAATTATAAATCATTACACACATAATGAAAGTAAAGAAAGTCATATAAGAAAATGCGAATATCATATATAAAGATCGTTTGTACAAGAGTCTATAAAACCGACACGCCACAAGTTGGCTAGTTGGGCATCTACTCTAACATTTACATCTCTTGCATTTCATATCTCAGTTATATCGTACCTTGTACTTCGGCAGTTGTGCCTTGTTGTATTTGCTGTTGTTTCTTACCAGGTTGGAGGACGAGCGGGTGACTCCCGTATACCTCATCTCCCTGCTGGGATCTGTTAGCCACTATAAGCGGAGTGGGTAGCTCCCACATCTCATGGGTTGGGCAACAGCAGGTAGAGTGATTGATGCACCTGGTATTGGTGAGCGAGTAGGGGTGAGTGGGTAACTCCCACATGTCCTACACTCACAGTGGCCACCTATCCGTTGCAGATTTGATTGAGCTATGCCTTGAGTTCTTTGGCTCCCTTGTTGGTCGTAGCCTCCTGTTGTTATCCGGTGTCTCATGCATAGCATCTGCATTTTATTTATGTTGTATCTTTGCTGTTTATTTGCTCTCCGTACTGGGGTTTGACCCCAATGTCCCTCTGGGGCTTGGTTTGTTTCCTTGTTTGTATTGTTTTCAAGAAACCCAGGTTTTACCGCTGGTCGTGGCTTTAACCCAGCTGGTGGTGCCCCAGGAGGTGGTTAGCGTGTCCCATTGCATATAGCATATATATATATGTGTGTATCAGTTAGCCAGGGGGATGCCCTGTGCTTCGTGTTGTATTCTGATGTGGAGTCTGATACGTTTATTTGTATTGATGCTATACTTGATTTTGTTGGTTTTGTAAACTGGGGACTTATCTTGAGTATCGTTATATTTTAAATTATATGTTTTAAACCGTCGGGCATAAAAGCGAAAACTTTACCCACTTTTTGATAAGCTTCCGCATGTGTTTGGGTTTTTACTCGGTTGTGAGCACGAGGCCTGACAGCGGACCTACTACAAAGTCCATGGATATGTTTTCCCACTTCCACTCTGGAATTTCCAGTGGTTGTAACAATCCCAGGTCTTTGATGTTCTGCCTTGACTTGTTGACATATGTGGCACCTAGCAACAAAATCAGCATCTCTTTTTATCCCATTCCACCAGAAGTGTTCTTTCAAATCCCTATACATATTTGTACTTCCTGGGTGGTTTGAGAACTTAGATTTATGTGCTTCAGACATCACTTCCTAACGGAGGTTATCGACGTCGGGTACGCATAGTCGTCCATGCATCCAAAGAACCCCATCTTGGTCTGCTCGAAAATCAATCATTTTTCCTTCCTTGATATGTTCTTTCAGCCTCATTAAGTTGGGGTCTTGATCCTGCTTTAGCTTGACCAATTTTCTAAGACAGGGTTGGGCTGAGATCGATGATAGTATCACATTGTTCATATTCTTCCGACTTAACGCATCGGCTACCTTATTTGCTTTTCCTGGATGGTAGTTTATCGACAAGTCGTAGTCTTTCAAAAGCTCGAGTCATCGTCTTTGTCTCAGATTCAATTCTTTCTGAGTGAATATATACTTGAGACTCTGATGGTCGGTGAATACTTCACATTTTTCCCCGTAAAGATAGTGGCGCGAAATCTTTAGAGCAAAAACCACCGCAGCTAGCTCTAGGTCATGGGTTAAGTAATTGTGTTCATGCGTCTTTAGTTGTCTTGAGGCATAAGAAATTACTCTGCCATCTTGCATGAGTACACACCCTAGTCCTCCTTTAGATGCATCGTTGTAGATAGTAAAACTTTTGTCCCCTACAGGTAGAGTTAGAACCGAGGCAGATGCAAGCTTTGTCTTCAGGGTTTCGAAACTTGCCTCACATTCTTCGCTCCAGTTGAACTTGAAATTCTTCTGGTTGAGTTTAGTGAGTGGTAAGGCTATTGAAGAGAAGTCTTCTACGAACTTTTGATAATAGCCGGCCAATCTCAAGAAGCTTCTAAATTCTGTCACCGTCTTAGGTATAGGCCAGTCCATGATAGCTTCTACCTTCTTCGGATCCACTGATAGCCTGATTTAGAAATTATATGGCCTAAGAATGTCACACTTTTCATCCAGAACTCGTACTTCTTGAACTTGGCGTACAGTTGTTTCTCCCTCAGGGTTTGAAGGGTAATTCGAAGGTGTTCCTAGTGTTCTTCTTCACTTGGTGAATACACGAGTATATCGTCTATGAACACCACCACAAATTTGTCGAGGTACGGTTTGAATACCTGGTTCATGAGGTCCATGAAGGATGCTGGTGCATTGGTTAGACCAAATGACATCACCGAGAATTTTTAATGACCATATCTTGTTCTAAATGCAGTTTTAAGAACATCCTCGGCCTTGATCTTCAGTTGGTGATAACCCGACCTCAAATCTAACTTGGAGAAGGTTGTAGCTCCCTTGAGTTGATCAAAGAGGTCGTCAATTCTTGGAAGATGATACTTATTCTTGATTGTGATCTTGTTCAACTCCTTGTAGTCGATACACAATCTCATAGTTCCATCCTTCTTCTTGACGAATAACACTGAAGCTCCCCAAGGTGACACACTGAGTCTGATATGCTTTTTGTCTAGTAGTTCTTGTAGTTGGTCCTTGAGCTCCTTGAGTTCTGCAGGTGCCATCCGATAGAGTGCCTTGGATATTGGGACCGTCCCTGGTACTAGGTTAATTTCTAACTCAATTTCACTGTCAGACACTTTTCCGGGTAAGTCATATGGAAACACATCTGCGAACTCTTGCAACACTGGGATGTCTTCTATTTTGAGTTCGTCTCCTTCTTTTACTTCGTGGATCATTGCCAAGTAAACTTCTGCTCCTGACTTCATGGCTGTCCATGCCTGATCAGCAGAAAGTAGGGACTTTCGCTCATTGTTCTTGCCATAATATATCGGCTCCTCTTGATCAGGGGCTTGGAGTTTCACACTCTTATCTCGGCAATCTACCAATGCATGGTTCTTAGATAGCCAATCCATCCCTAAGATGGCATCGAACTCGACCATGTTGAGTTGTCTCAGGTTTGCAGAGAATGGACGGTCGTTTATGGATATCTCGCAGTTTCAATGGATCTTATGTATTTCAATGGTAGCGTTGGTAGGAGTTGCTACTCTATACGGTTCACATAAATTTTCAGGCTCTAGCCCTAATTTCTTAGCAAATCTCCTAGATATGAATGAGTGGATAGCACCACAATCAAACAACACATAAGCAGGCAGCTTGTTGATAAAAATGGTACCTGCCACCATGCCGCTGGCATCTTCAGTTCTTCTTGTGTCATTGCAAACACACGAGCATTGGGTTTATCCTCCCTTGGCTTTGGCTTGTTCGGAGCCGCATTGCTGGATCCAGCCTTTGGACCTTGGTTTTCCGGACAATCCGTAATTCGGTGGCCCAACTTTCCACACTTAAAGCATGCACCACTCTGCTTGCGACAATCTACACTATGACGGTAACCTCAAGAGGTGCAAGGTGCCAACATTTGGTTGTTCGGTGCAGATGCTGATCCGCGGTGGTTGAGGTTTGACCGTTTGGTCTTAGGCCCACCGTGTGAAGTCTGATCATTGAGGGAGTGTTTGTTCTTGTTGTCAGCTTCCTGCCTCTTTATGTCAGTCTCTGCTCGGATTGCAGCTCCCATTAACGTCCTCAAAGCTTGTGGCTTGGTAGACTGCAAGGGCTGACTGGATACGACTAAAACTCGCTGAGCCGTTGCATTCTGACTTCCATTGGAAAGTACTGTTTCAAGAATGCTTCCCAAAATCTTTGCCACGTGATTTGTCCATTTGCAGTCATGGTTGGCTCGACTGATTCCCACCATTTTCCCGCTTTGCCATCGAGGAGTGGTGTTACAACATCTATTTTGACAGCGTCTGGGACTTCCAATAGTCGAAGTTGCGTTTCAATATTCTTCATCCAAGTCTGGACAACTTCGGCGTCAGGGCTCCCATCAAAGGTGGGGCTTTGTTCTTACGAAGGGACTCATAGTAATACTTAGTCCCACAAGGTGGAGGGGTAGAAGGAGGAGCTTGTTGTTGTTGTGAGACCCGAAATTTGTTAAAGATTAAATTGGTTGAATTAATTGGATTTTTTTAGCAATTCAGATTTGTGAGTGACAAATCTGAGTGTCCAGATTTCATTTGGAAGGCGTAGTATGTAATTGTGGGTCATATTTCACATTTGGAATAATTTTGGAAAGTTTGGTATTTTCGCGTTAGTGATCGGGTGAGATCTGTTCTGATTTGTGGTGAAATATGTTGTCGCTAGGCGCTTGAATGTTCGCAGCGTGTTTTGTAGCGTGAGAGGTTATACACCGTTGTTTTGCGTTCAGAGGAGAGATCTGATCTTTATTGGAGGAATCTGTTAGCGCTAGGAATCTGTTCAGAGGTCTGCTCGTGTGTTTCGCTGTTGAGTGCAGAACGATGTCGTTTAGTTAAGTTGGAACGGTGTCGTTTGGCTTAGCGTTTGGTTGAGAGATCTGGTGCATGAGCGAGAGATCTGTTAAGTGTGGCGCGGGTGTGATGCGACGCAGTATCGCTGGGATCATATTTCTTGGGAGATGTCAACGCGAGTCAACATTCCTGTAGCGTGTGAGCGCTGGTCTTCAGACTTCTCCAGCGGTTAGCGATAGCGTCCAGATTTCTCTAATGGGTTCTGCGCGACGTTGTTTAGATTATTGAGCGCTGTTTAGCGCAAGTGTTCAGTGGTTGTGGAATCTGTTTGTGCGTTGTGCTTTGTATATCAGACTTGAGCGGATTCGATATATATATATAGGAAGACTTGGTCTTCGATTTTATATCAGATTCCATACTTAACAAATATTTCCCTCGATTATCGTTCTCTATCTCGAACCCTAAGCACTGTTCACCGTAGCTTTTCTCCGATGATTCCCGTCATTTTTGGTCGCGGTTTTGAACGTGTGAGGTAGCGTTGGACTCCTCTCGTGAAGTTGCTTCATCCTATACCATTTTCTGGAAGCGTAGTTGGCTGGATCTAGATCGCGAAGTGCTGTCTTCGGCAGTGTGTTCGTGTGTGCAGGTAGAACTTCGAATTGTTGTTGAGATATTACCTTTAACCTGTGTTTAAGCTTCCTGTTGAGTGTAATAGGTTGGTTAGTTGCTGGTTGAGCTGTTGATCCTAGACCATGACCTCCGTAGTTTCTATTAGCGTTTTCCTGAGATCTGTTCGTGCGTGTGTTTAGCAGGTTTTGGACCAGATTTCTCGGGACTTTGTTGTGGTGAGCATTTAACAGAATTGAGGTACGGATTTGGAGCTTGTAAATCAGCGTGTTTCTGGCTTGGGTAATTTGTGGTTGCTGGTTATGTGAGTGACCGTGATTAACTGCCGTGTGTGTAGTTGCTGTTTGTGAATATGTTATATGCTTGCTGTTTAGCTGATTTCATACACGCATTGGCATATCATTCCTTCAGCTGTTGCAGCCATTGTTTCGTTGTTTCGTTGTTGTTGCTGTTCTGTTCTTACCAGGATGCGAGGGCGAGCGGCGATACCGCACTCTCATCTCCCTGCTGGGATCTGTTAGCCCCTATGCGCCGACTGACTAACTACCATAGTTCATAGGTTGGGCAACGACAGGTTGAGCTGTTGATGCATCTGGTAAGGGTGTGCGAGTAGGGGTGAGTGGGTAGAGCCCACATGTCCTACACACACCGTGGCCACATATCTTTTGCAGATTTCGTTGAGCTATGTTTGAGTTCTTTGGCTCCCTTCTTTGGTTGTAGCCCTCGGCTGTTGTCCCGTGTCTCATGCATAGCATCTGCATTTTATCCTTGCTGTTTACTGTTGTTTTATAGTTGCTCTCCGTACTGGGGTTTGACCCCATGTCCCTCTGGGGCTTGGTTTGTTTTGTTTGCCTGTTTGTTGTCCAGGTTGCTCAGCTGGTCGTGGAGCTAACCCAGCTGGAGGTGCCCCGGGAGGAGGATAGAGTGTCCCAGTTAGTATAGTATATATGTATCAGTATTGTTAGCCAGGGGATGCCCTGTGCTCAGTTGTATTCGGTTGTGTCGGTTGTCTGGTACTCGATGCATGTTTTATACTGTACTGTATTATTGTGGCTTGTAGTCTTTGCGTTGTTGTGTAAACTGGGATATTTTGACTATTGCAATATTTTAAATTATGTTATCTTTCAGTCAGGCCAAAAGTAAATATTTTAACCACTTTTTAGTTGATTCCGCTTGTGTTTGTATGGTTTTACTCTGATGTGAGCACGAGGCCTGACAGTTGTTGGTGTTAACCAACCTTTGGAGAGTTGTGGCAACTATAGTAGCTATTGCCATCAGATCTTCTCTGCTAAGACCACCTCCTGAATTGGAATTGGAGGATCCTTCACCTCCATTGTTTCTATTGCTTCTCCGGTTTCCTGCCATAGTCTGCCATAGGAAAGCTTACTAAGAATGGATGCGTATCAATGCGAAACAATCGAGCATACGATATCACGAAGGGATAAGAAAATTTTGGATATAAAGATGAACAACTTTTTATTCGAAAGGTAAAACATATTCTATTCATCAACAATCTCTCCCTCGTCTACAGAAAAATCCTCAAGCTCTTCTTCTTCCGGGTCCTCTTCCAGTTCTTCCTCCCATTCATCATCGAATGTGGCAGGAGAACCATGTTCTTCCTGCAGACCTTGGATTGTTTGGAGTAGGCTAGCTTTCTCCTCTACCAGGGCCTCGATGATTAGGTGTTGCTCTTGGATCGTATCTTCGACCTCTTGGATACGAGCCTGCATCTTATGATGACACTCCATATGGCTTTCTCTAGCCTGTTGCTTCTTTGCCTTCATCCTTTCAATTTTCTTTGACATTGAAAGGCCTATTTCAGTAAGTCCTGCAATGGTTTTGTGTGAGGCTTCTAGCGCTACTTTGTTACTCTTATGTTCTTTCTTTATAGCAGCCGATTCTAGTCTCTCGGTTGCTAGTTTGGCTCTAAGACGTCTAATCATGCGGCTCTGGTTGTCCAGGACAATCTGCTTCATGCGAAGGGCAGCAGCAGCACGAGCACGGGGGACAAAGGGGGCCATTTCCTAAAATCGAAGATATTTCCAAAAATAGAAAGTTGTGAGATTATTCCATAAACCGTGAGTACTAACCATGGGGATTACATAACAGTTGACAGAACTGAAATCGGAGTCCTGTACAAAAAGTTATTGAATTTTCAAATCTTTCCAAAAATGGGAAAAACGCGATTTTGGAGGCCTAAACGAAGGAATTTGGCCACAAAGCGCCTTAGGTCACAATTAAGTGAGTATTTCTCGTTGGTCGTGTCGGAGGGGGTAGCACTGATCTCATGCCAAAATCTGAAAGTTCTTCCCAGACCTTGCAAAATTTCAGATTTGGTTTCCCAACCGGATTATGAACCTCGTGAGCTCTGATACCATTAAAATGTCACGCCTCGAGACCGAGACCGAGACCCATGACATCGGTAATGTTAAAAAATTATAAAATTGTAAAACATTAAGCCTCATAGTATAGCTCAAAAACCAGTCTGTTACATAACCAAATTTAATCATTTTACAACTGAAAATCAGAGTATGAAATAACAGAAATGCGGAAGCGAAATTTACATCAACAAAAACTAACTGAATCTTCACCAGCCCCAGAACAACTCTTGTTTCTCTTCTTCGACCTGTTCTTCGTTCTTATCTAGGTGGGAGAAGTAAGGGGTGAGTGTTTGGGTAAACACTCAGTAAGTGGGGGATACCATTCGAGCATAACAAAATATACATGTACTGAATAACAGATTTCAGAACAGAGCATGTACATAATCGAGCATAGCATAACAAGTAGCACATCATAACAGGTAGCACTGATAGTTACTTCGTCTCTATGGTTTACTGATCAGTCCCTAATTTTTACTCCTCTAAGAGGTTGAAGCCATAGTTACACCACGTAACTCAGAGTGCAGAATATTCCGTATACCCATATTACGACAGAAACATCAGTGCTAAAACAGAGCATAATTCATATCATGAACTTGACACGAAACAGGATAATTCAAAACAGAACGTAGCATGAATAATATATATAATATTTCAAACGAATATATACATAGCAAAAGCCCACTTACCGTCTGCTGAAATTTCTTGACTGGTATGCGAAATCTGGTACTTCATACAGTACTAGGATGCAGCCTTGTGCAAAGTTTCAGCGTGGAAGTTTACTGTATTTTTAACGAAGAATTTTCGAGTTGAGTGAGGGAAATATGTTGCCATCAGCTGCGTATTTATAGGTGCAGAAATGAGAGTCAAAAGGGCAGCCATTAAAGCCTTAATTTCCTGATTTTATGGCCACTAAAATGGGTGTTACGAGAGCATTAGTGTAGGCATTGATTTGGGTCTCTTAATTGGCCATTAATCCCTCTAAATTGGCAGTTACTATTGCGAGAAGCTTACTGAAATTCGCGGGCGGAGTTTTCTTTACCAAATCTGAATTTCTATCGCCAAATCTGAATTGACCGTCCAAAGCTGAGTTGATCAGTCCAAAGCTGAGTTGACCAGTCCAAAGCTGAGTTGACTGTTGACCAGCTGTGTTGACCAGCTGAGTTTTGACCAACTAAGTTGGCTGTCCCAGATATGAGTTGACTGCTGACTGTCCAGATCTGAGTTGACTGCTGACTGTTCAGATCTAATTGACTGCTGACTGTTCAGATCTTAGTTGACTGTCTCAAATCTGAGTTGACCGTCCCGGATCTGAATTGACCGTCCCGAATCTGAGTTGACTTTCCCAGATCTGATTTTTTTTGGCTCTATTTCCGAGAGATGAATTTTTGGGTTTTCACAATAACAGTCCAGATCTACAGAGATCGAAGCTTGAAGCTTAACAGCTCGGATCTAGAAAAATCAAAGATTGATGCTTAATAGCTCGGACCTAGAAAGGTCAAAAACTTGAGGCTTAACAGCTCGGACCTAGAAATGTCGAAGCTGCTGGCTCAGGTACTGAGACAAAGAGAAACCCACTAGAAGCATAAAGCTTCACAGACCACGGTATAGGGCACCAAAGGGGAGCCAACACACGCAAATGGAGACACCTCAGTCACACAGCCGAGAGCAGAAGCTCACAGGACCAACTCAGTAGCCCACTGCTTAGTTACGAAGCATATCTCTCGAGAACAGGTTCCGAACTGAGCCAGAGACTCAGGCAAGAAGGAACTGAGGTCCTCTCACGGAGATGTCACTAAGAAGCTCTCGGGTAAGAAGTCCGGCTAGGTCAAAGACAGAAAGCAAGAAAGAGGGATTCAACGAGAGAGAGGTTAGGGCTTGAGAGCTCAAGATTAGAGATATATAGTGGGAGCATATACCAAACGTAGGATGACTGTATATGGAAAGAAGGCTTGGGCCAAAAAGAAAGTGAATCGGGCCAGCATTAACTTGTGCCACACATTCACAACATGCAATCTCCCAATCGGTCAAAAGTTGGTCCTAAAGTCTCCCATTGTGTGTATGATGATTTACAATTGCGTTGAGTAAAGACCTAGAATGCACTTAAGTGCATGTTAGATGTGATAGTGGGTATGACGGCTATCATGAAACACATCTAATAGTCACTGTGTATTCTGAACATGTTCCTAGTCGATTGGGCCGTCAAAATGAGGATAAGGCCGCCCGAGTTCAAGACTAGTATCTGCGATGCGAAGTACCATGTTTCATTGGTAGGGAACATTGTGATGTTCTGAGCATGCAGATAGATAGTGACCTGGTGATCTATCGAACTACCCTCCTTCGAACTTTCCAAGTGGTTATCATTTGTCGAGTGGATAAGTCCGAGGTCTTGGTTGTACTGATTAGTCCTCACGACTCGAAACGTCATAGAGACTCTACATGATAGGCGTCTCACTTTGACTCGTTTGCCGACTCACTTGGGGTCATCAGGCGGCGAGATTGGGTGAGATCCCGATGCATGTAGGAGTCGATGCATCGTTGTCGAGGATTCATCGCTCGCAGACATGCGTGGATATCCTATGCTATCTGAGGGGATAATAGTGTATATATCTCTGGCCCTAGTACTAGAAGTGTTTTAGGTAAATGTGTTTACCTAGTTACACTCGCGATGTCACTATTTGATCTCCAAGATGTATGCATAGCTATCGGATCTATAGCGACTCTCGATTTACCAATGGTCGTTGATCTGATCGGGATATATGGATTGAAAGGACCGTACTGTACGCTAACCACGACCAACTGGTTCTTGCAGGAACTATCAGTGATACCTAGGGGATCATGGGACGATGTTGCTAGACGCTCTTACCATGATCCGTTGGGCAAGTCCGGAATTGTGATTCTGGAGCCACAATGGTTGTGGACCCACGGCTAGCTGTATCCCTGAATCATTGAGGGTCACACAAGTACTGGATTCGAGATTCCGTCACGGATACTCAGCTCAATGTGTTGATCATGAGAAGAGGATTTTGGGGAGTGCGACTTCCTAAAAGTCAACAGAGGTCAAATCGTGATTTGCCGATGTTGAGGGGCAAAACGGTCATTTTGCACTGGGGTTCTGAAAAATAGTTTTTCAGATCATAGTGTTCAAGTTCGGAAACTGAGTCGATCGGTCCGATCTGATCGGTGATCGGAGTTACGATGAAGTCTCGGTGATGGGGATGAACTGAATGTTCATCCGTTGGACCCGGGCCCGTTGGGCCGGTCCAAGTCCTCCACTTAGTATATTTAATATAGACTTAGGAGACTTAATCAAACACATAACTACAACCCTAACCCTAAAGCTTGAATAGCCGCCGCCCCCTCTCCTCAAGCCTCGCCGCCGCCGATGCACGCCGCCGGAATTTGTTCCGGCCAAATTTGACGAGGAGAATCCGTCCATGCAGATCTCGTCAGGCCTTCTAGTGCAGGCTGACGAAGGAGTCTCGGAATTTGTTCCGGCCAAATTTGACGAGGAGATCCGTCCGCGCCGATCTCGTCAGGCCTTCTAGTGCAGGCTGACGAAGGAATCCTGTCTCCGGTCGTGGACCTGATTGACGATATCTATCGCCGCCTACCGTGAAGTGCCGTTTT
>KQ997644.1:161916-190999 GCA_001598015.1 Dorcoceras hygrometricum | reverse complement strand
CGGTAATGTTGTTGAACAATGTCCACACCCAGGCAGTGGATAAGACTCCGTATGAGATATGGATGGTCAAACCATCCAAGTACTCATACATGAGGATTTGGGGATGTCCTGCTTACGTGAAGCAGACAGTGGGAGATAAGCTGGATACGAGATCCATCTTATGCTACTTCATTGGGTATCCAAAGAATTCCATTGGATACTACTTCTACTATCCCAGCGAAACAAAAGTGTTTGTTTCTAGAAATGCCACCTTTATGGAAAGGGAATTTCTACTTGATAGAAAGGGCAAAATAGTAGAACTCGAAGAGGTTCGAGATCCAATCGAAGTACCAGGTGATTCTCCCGCACCTCCAGAGCCGATACCAGAAATGGTCGCACCTAGGAGATCCGAAAGGGTTCCTAGGGCTCCTGAGAGATATGGTTTTCTCCTTGAAGATGATCCAAGTGATCAAGTTGTTGGATCTGATCCAAGAACTTTCAAGGAGGCAATTTCCGATGCTGATTCTAATTTGTGGCTTGAAGCAATGCAGTCTGAGTTTGACTCAATGCATGCTAACCAAGTTTGGACTCTTGTTAATCCTCCCGAAGGAATTGTTCCTATTGGGTGCAAATGGGTATACAAGAGGAAACTTGGGCCTCAAACAAGCATCGCAAAGTTGGAACCTGAGATTCGATGAAACAATTAAGGAATTTGGTTTCATCAAGAATCCCGAGGAGCCATGCGTATACAAGAAGGTAGTTAAAAGCGCTATGACGTTCCTCGTACTTTATGTTGATGACATTCTACTCATTGGTAATGATGTAGGAATGCTGCAATCAACTAAAGTATGGTTGTCTAGTAGATTTTCGATGAAGGACATGGGTTAAGCATCCTATATTCTTGGAATACAGATCTATCGGGATAGATCTAAGCGGATGCTCGGACTCACCCAAGCTACCTATATCGATACCATACTTAAGAGGTTCTCTATGGAAGAGTCCAAGAGAGGACACCTACCTATGTGCCACGGGGTCACTCTATCTAAGTCTATGTGTCCAAAGACTGATGAGGAGATAGAGAGTATGGCACATGTACCATATGCCTCGGCAATAGGTAGTATTATGTATGGCATGATCTCGACTAGACCGGTGTCGCATATGCTCTGAGTGTCACGAGCCGCTACCAGGCCAACCCCGGCCAATTGCATTGGAAGGCTTTGAAGGATATTCTTAAGTACTTGCGAAGGACTAAGAATATGTTCATGGTCTATGGGGGTGGTGAACTGAAACTGGAAGGCTACACAGATTCTAGCTTCCAGTGTGGATTCGAAATCAACCTCTGGATTTGTATTATGCTCAATGGTGGTGCTGTCTCTTGGAAGAGTTCCAAGCAAGACACCATCGCGGATTCAACCACTGAGGCTGAGTACATTGCAGCATCAGCTGCTGCTAAGGAGGCCGTTTGGATAAGGAATTTCGTCCAAGAGTTGGGCGTCATTCCTAATGGAGTTGGTCCAGTCCCGGTGTACTGTGATAACACGGGTGCCGTTGCGCAAGCAAAGGATCCTAGGTCTCACCAAAGATCCAAACACATACTGAGAAAATACCACATAATCCGGGATATTGTGGCTAGAGGTGACATAGCAGTTGAGAGAGTCGCCTCTGCGGACAACGTTGCTGATCCACTTACGAAGCCCTTTCCTGGACCGTTGTTTGAAAAATATCACGAAACAATGGAACTGCGTCTGATGAGTAGTTGGCTTTAGGGCAAGTGGGAGATTGTTAGAGTAGATGCCCAACTAGCCAACCTGTGGCGTGTGGGTTCATAGACTCTTGTATATGACAATCTTTATATATGATATTCGCATTTATTTATATGGCATTCTTTACTTTCATTGTGTGTATGATGATTTACAATTGCGTTGAGTAAAGACCTAGAATGCACTTAAGTGCATGTTAGATGTGATAGTGGGTATGACGGCTATCAAGAAACACATCTAATAGTCACTGTGTATTCTGAACATGTTCCTAGTCGATTGGGCCGTCAAAATGAGGATAAGGCCGCCCGAGTTTGAGACTAGTATCTGCGATGCGAAGTACCATGTTTCATTGGTAGGGAACATTGTGATGTTCTGAGCATGCAGATAGATAGTGACCTTGTGATCTATCGAACTACCCTCCTTCGGACTTTCCAAGTGGTTACCATTTGTCGAGTGGATAAGTCCGAGGTCTTGGTTGTACTGATTAGTCCTCACGACTCGAAACGTCATAGAGACTCTACATGATAGGCGTCTCACTTTGACTCGTTTGCCGACTCACTTGGGGTCATCAGGCGGCGAGATTGGGTGAGACCCCGATGCATGTAGGAGTCGATGCATCTTTGTCGAGGATTCACCGCTCGCAGACATGCGTGGATATCCTATGCTATCTGAGGGGATAATAGTGTATAAATCTCTGGCCAGAGTGCTAGAAGTGTTTTAGGTAAATGTGTTTACCTAGTTACACTCGCGATGTCACTATTTGATCTCCAAGATGTATGCATAGCTATCGGATCTATAGCGACTCTCGATTTACCAATGGTCGTTGATCTGATCGGGATATATGGATTGAAAGGACCGTACTGTACGCTAACCACGACCAACTGGTTCTTGCAGGCACTATCAGTGATATCTAGGGGATCATGGGGCGATGTTGCTAGACGCTCTTACCATGATCCGTTGGGCAAGTCTGGAATTGTGATTCTGGAGCCACAATGGTTGTGGACCCACGGCTAGCTGTATCCCTGAACCATTGAGGTCACACAAGTACTGGATTCGAGATTCCCGCACGGATACTCAGCTCAATGTGTTGAGCATGAGAAGAGGATTTTGGGGAGTGCGACTTTCTAAAATTCAACAGAGGTCAAATCGTGATTTGCCGATGTTGAGGGGCAAAACGGTCATTTTGCACTGAGATTCTGAAAAATGGTTTTTTAGATCATAGTGTTCAGTTTTGTAAACTGAGTCGATCGGTCCGATCTGATCGGCGATCGGAGTTACGATGAAGTCTCGGTGATGGGGATGAACTGAATGTTCATCCGTTGGACCCGGGCCCGTTGGGCCGGTCCAAGTCCTCCACTTAGCCTATTTAATATAGACTTAGGAGACTTAATCAAACACATAACTACAACCCTAACCCTAAAGCTTGAATAGCCGCCGCCCCCTCTCCTCAAGCCTCGCCGCTGCCACCGCTTCGCCGGAATTTGTTCCCGCCAAATTTGACGAGGAGAATCCATCGCGCCGATCTCGTCAGGCCTTCTAGTGCAGGCTGACAAAGGAATCCCGTCTCCGGTCGTAGACCTAATTGACTATATCTACCGCCGCCTACCGTGAAGTGCCGTTTTCTTTACGAAACCGGTCGGAGCCACGCACGAGTTGCCAGCAAGGTAGCAATCTAAACACCCTATGGTTGTGTTTATTTGAATCGTATTGATTGTCTCCCGGCCATGTTTTTGTTCTTCCGCTGCCTCGCCGGGAGGCATGATCCGGATCCACCGCGGCATCCCAACAATGTCACTATTTTCATGTATCGAATCGGTACTCCTTGAACACGACTCTATTGAAATCGGTACTCAATGAAAACAACTATATTGAAATAAATGAATTAAGAATAAATTGACTGATAATATGACCAAATATAAAATAATATACAAATTATATGACAATATCATTGTTTTATCAGAAAACCTTATTCGAGAAGTAGTAGAGGAAGGAAGTGCGGATATGCAGAAAATCTATATAAAGGATAACAAAGCAGATTATTTGACAAGCCAGTAAATACTCACAAGTTCGAGTAATGTAGATCATCATGATGCCGTTCACTATGATAGGATCGTAGTGAACTGGTACCGTAAGCTCTCATACAGCTCAGACATCAATTCATGGATCGAAAACACATATTACGTGCATTGAAAAAAGGTTTTGAAAAAAAGTGCAAAAACAAGACGATAGATCGCGCCAAAGCTGGATCAGCATGGAGCAGCTCTACGTGCTAGTCCAGAACGCACGCAATCTGATATGTGAAACATGATTTGCAATAGATCTAGTTCTTGAAAAGTTTTATCACCAAGAAGTACATCAGATTATGTATAAAAATCAAGTGAAAAACATTTGAATGTATTCTATATGAATTAAAATCGAAAGCTGTAAGTTTTAAAATATGCTATGCAAGTGTATGCAGAAAGCTGTAAAATCAGTACGATGGATTTGTTTATGGAAGTTCGGAGCTGAATCTCCTACGTCTCCCCTTCTTCCAATATGGAAGGCATCACTAGAAAACTTTGATCTTACACAACGTGTACAGACCCACTCAGCTGGGACTTACCCACTGCCCAAAGCTGAAGTCCTAGGCTACACTGCACAACAGCTCGCATGCTGTGTGACTCCATCAACAAGAGCATGTTTAACGTCTCTGTTCAAAGACTACATATATTCTATCTATGTTTAGGTTGATTTAGTCATCTATTCTATTAAGCTCACGACTCTCATATGTGAGTGAATCTGTGTGTGAGAAATATACAATGTAAGCTCACTCTCTCTTGTGTTTTCTCGCACATTGGGAAGTGCTCTACAAAGCTGATATCTTCATCTTCTTTCCATGTTGTGCAGTCGACTATGGTTCTGCGTTAAGGCTCTCGGCTGTGCACCAGCTCAGCTTGTACACCAGCTGCCACCTGAGTGTACAAGCTCTCGCCTGTTGCACATGCTTTCGCTGTTTCTGTTTTTTTTCTTGTACATCTCTTCTCGCTGCTCATCGTCTCTTTGATGTATATAGCCTTTATGCGAATATATCCATTGGACACAAGTTCCTAGCCTTTGAAAAGGCTTCTGTAAAGTTCCATCATAATTGTACCTTGTGTCCTTTATAATTTAAAGTGTTTGCAGGCTTTGTTGACTTTGAGCTCTATCATCATTTAATGTGTTGCAGACTTTGCTGACTTTGAGCTCTGTCTCGATCAGACAAATTAGTTTGTATTCTAGTATTCTGAATAAAACTTGTACAAAATAATTCGTCTGAGCTGATCTTTCACGAACCTCCTGATCTGATCTGCTCTTTTTTAAGCTGCTCTGAGCTGATCTATTCTAAACTATTCTATCTGATCGACTATCTGCTGATTCTATTTATGATGTTCTGTTATGTTCGGCCCTGAGCTGATTCTGTCCAGTTAATCTCTAAGCTGATCTATTCGTTTCTCTCTGTTCTGTAATGTTCGAGCTTAGGCGTTCTCAGCTGATATGAACGGAATCTGCTATGAGCTACTCTAATCTGATATCATCTGTTCTATGATTCTAATCTAATCTGAACTGAATACTGTTATGCTCTTGTGCTGATCTGAACCTACGCTTCAACTGAGCTGAGCTGATCCTGTTCTGTTCTGCCCTGAGCTGATCTTTTATAATCTCTGAACTGCTCTAAGCTAATCTGAATTGTTCTGCGCTGCACTTCGTAACTGAGCTCAGGTCTTATACTGTGCAGTTCTTCAGCTTTCAGCTTGGTCCTGATTTGATTTACAAAGCTACTCCTGCTCCAAGCTGGGTCAGCTTGGATGTCGTCGCTGAACCAATTTGGGCGTCCCCTACTGTTCCAGCTAGGGCATCTTCTCAATAGCACAAGGTTCGTTGCATCCAGATCGCTTCCGATCTGCTACAACTCTCTGCTGATCTGATACAGTACAGCTCTTCAGCTCGCTGCTGATCCAAACCAACTCGCTTCTGGTCTGCTACAGCGCGCTTCCCAGCTCACTTCTGATCTGCTTCAGCGCATCAATACGGCAACTGCATAAAATCCCTATTTTGATTTTGGTCACATAGCTTCCCCGATGGACTGAAATCGGAAGAGGCATAGATCACGAGCTTCGTATCCGAGATGAATTATTATTTATTTTATATTATTTAAATTTTAATTATTTTTAAGTTTTAATTAAGTTATTAATATAAAATTATGACTGTTACATATATTAATTTTTCGAAGTTGAAAATATTTTTAATATTTTATCTCAAATTTAATCAATTGTTCCTATCAAATATTATTTTTTTATCCAACTCAATCATTTTAAACACACATTTTCCATTATTTAATCATAAATGATTTTCGGTAAAGTAATTGTGTTGAATTTGAAATACACATACGGGATGTCTTTTGAAGAATGTCAGCCTAATTATTCCAAAAAACAAAAGTGGAGGTAGGAGATCCAGTTAACGAATAGGATACGGCTGTAGCTGCAACGAGGAATGCTTTCTCGGAGGCTAGAGACGCAGTTGTTCTGCACCAGCTCGTTTATGATCTGATCCAGTTTAGACCTGCGCACTTGATTCAAACGTTAGAGACATAAGAACATGTTTTGTGTTCTTCAAAATCCAGATTTGATCTGTTACACAAAGGAACACACTATATATGGTATCACATTAACACATTTCGATGACATGTCATTATTTTCATGTACAGAATCAGTACTCCTTGAAACAACTATATTGAAATCGGTACTCCATGAAAACAACTATATTGAAATAAAGGTATAAATTAATGAATTAAGAATAAATATATGACAATATCATTGTTTTATCATAAAACTTTATTCGAGAAGTAACAGATGAAGGAAGTACGGATATACAAAAATTCTATATAAAGGATAATAAAGCAGATTATCTGATAAGCCAATAAATACTGACAAGTTCAAGTAGTGTAGATCATCATGATGCCATTCACTATATATGACATCACATTAACACATTTCGATGACATGTCATTATTTTCATGTAAAATAATATACAAATTATATGACTAATATCATGTTTTATCAAAAAACTTTATTCGAGAAGTAGTAGAGGAATGAAGTGTGGATATGCAGAAAAATCTATATAAATAACAAAGCAGATTATCTGACAAGCCTGAAAATATTGACAAGTTCGAGTAGTACAGATATCATGTGGCCTAACAGGAACGTAAGTAGCAAGGAAAGACGAGCGAAAGGATATGTGAAGATGTGCTTAATCATCATGTTATTATTTTCACGTGCCGAATTGATATTCCTTGAAAACGACTATATTGAAATAAAATTGAATTAAGAATAAACTAAACGATAATATGATCAAATATAAGAAAACATATAAGTTATATTATAATATCATTGTTTTATCAAAAAACTTTGTATGTTTTTAATTTTCCAATCTCTATTGTTTTATATGATGTATTACACCTCAATTTCAGAATACACTAATCATTTCATCAAGAATTTTTTTAAGCAATAATTTTACATGAATTTCTTAATCATCATTTCACTACAAAATTTTTAAGTTTTCGTATAATCGATAATCTATTTTAAATTCTTGTTTTGCTTACCAGGCAAGGAGTTAGCTAGCTACAAGCTCACAACACTTACTGACGAAAAAATTCCATTATTGATCTTAATCCAAACAACCGGTCAAAACAAATTTTTTCAAGAAAATCCAACCTAACATTCCCCATAAATCTTCTGTAAATGATAGTTTCAATTTGCATCTGGTGATCAACACACAGAGCTTTGAAAAATGGCAGGTCGTGGGAACAAAATTATTCAAGCCAAGCTGGTGGGTATGTCTGAACTTTCTTCAATATTTTTTGTACTTTGATCCCCCCCCTCAGTATGTTTACGATACTACTTCTGGGTTATTTTTCGGTGGTTCAGTGATTATATTTTACGAAGGGATCAAATTATTTGCAATTTCGTATACTTGGCAAGATTACATTTTGTTTTACTGGTGGCTCTGGTATACAATTGGTATATGTTTCCAACCTCTTATATGGCAAAGCGTAACCAAAAATTGAATGATATTTGGTTCACTTATCTCGTTAAACCAACACTAAAGAAACTTAGCTGGTTCATGTAGTTTGAACTCTGTCTTTATGTTTCACTTCCATTAGTTAAATTTTCCTGCAAAAGATCAGTTCGATTAGCTTGGTTTCATAGCTTTGTGTCGATCCGTAATCAAACCGTGCACTCGCATCCTGTCACGATATTTCGATATACACGGACTTCTAATTGCACTCTGTATAAGGTTCTTTTGGGAGACATGGGAACTGGGAAAACTAGTGTGGCACTAAGATTTGTGAAGGGTCAATTCTTTGAACACCAGGTATTTCTTTCAAACAGTTTATTATCTTTCAGTCACTTCATGTTCATTTTCTTGCAACTTAAGATATCCAACATAAGGGGAGTGTGTTTGTGTAGGAAGCAACAATAGGGGCAGCATTTTTTACTCAGATACTGTCATTACCAGAAGCAACTGTGAAATTTGATATATGGGACACAGCAGGCCAGGAAAGGTACCACAGCTTAGCTCCAATGTACTACCGTGGTGCAGGGGCAGCGATAGTCGTTTACGACATAGCAAGCATGGTGTGCATTTAGTTAGATTTTTTACATAGACCTTCACTTTAAAAATGCACGATATTTGGAAATATCTGATAGGTTATAAGCTCATGGCACGTTTTTTAGTTCCATTACATAAGTTGGTTTTGGCTTGTAATATGAATGGTTTGTGTCTGTCTCAGGACACTTTTGTAAGAGCCAAGAAATGGGTGGAAGAGCTCAAAAGAAAAGGTGATTCTGTTTTCCTTTGAATTGTTAGTCGAAAGTCGAAATACTATGAGTTATAAGGTTCCAAGACAGGCTTTATTAGTTTTGTCTGTTTAGTCTTTTACAATATTCATTTCCTGTATATTTTTTTTAACAACAAAATTAATGATTTTTTGATTACATATTTGATTCTGTGCCTGCGTAGACACGAACCTGATGCATCAGATTTCATATTTTGGGTACAAACTATAGTATGTTTGCAAGTAATATTTCGGCCAAAATGATTAGCACTTCCTTCTGTGGTCCCTCATTTTACAGCTTCTCCAAATCTGGTGATGGCTTTGGTGGCTAACAAATGTGACTTGGAATCAAGAAGAGAGGTCAAGAATGAGGTGTGGATATCCCTTTCTTCCGTCTTACTGAATCGAAAGGGCTGTCGCCTCTCTCCTTTATTGTTTTGAGTTTTGTGTTGATATGCTGTGAATTCATGAAAACATAGTTTCACACCCTCAGATCCTCTAGAACTTCTGAAATGTTGTCCCTTCATGTGAAATCATCATGGCTTTGCTGTGAATGTAGACAAGCAATTTACGAGTTCTGATTCGAAACAAACTTTTGTTCCGGAGTTTGATGCAGGATGGGGAGAAATTTTCGGATGAAAATGGGATGTTCTTCATGGAGACATCCGCAAAAACTGCCCTGAATATTAACGAGCTCTTCTTGGAAACAGGTAGAGTTACTTAGATCAGGCAAATTAATAGTTCCATGAACTTTTTATTTCAACTTCTTGTTCCTTTTCTCCCCACTGCAGCAAAGAGGTTGACAAAAGTTAGTCCAGTGCAACAGAGTGGAATGAATTTGCAGAATGAAGGGCGAAAAACATTTTCATGCTGTTTCGGATGAGTCATGTATTTAAGGCCACCAACAGTTTCATGTGCAACAAAACAGAGACGGGGAAAGCGAGAATTGTATGAGCCACATTTGGTTTTTAACTGTAGTCTTGGCGTTTCATGTTGTCTATTTGATTAACCCTTTTAAAGAAATTATGATGTTCCAATATAGATGAAATATTTAGGCAATTCTGATATTTAAGATCTGGTGAGAGGCAAGTACAAATGTTTGGGTTCACAAAATATGTTAGCTTTAGACTTTAACCACAACATTGAAATTTCGATGTTTGTTTTAAACGTTTAAAGAAAGAAATGTTTACAAATTTGTTACTTTATAGATCCTTCTGATCAAACTACTTTAGTAGATCTTCATCTTAAATTATCGAATTATTATCGAAGAAAATTACTATCCTGGATGGTTCACCAACCAAATTATTATAATGTTAATTTGGTCCTGAAATTTGTGTATGTATGGAAATGTATGTATTCATAATATTTTTGTTTTTATTTGATTTTGAAAATGTAAAATGCAGCAGCAGACTTTTGCTGAAATTGTGAGTATTGAAATTTTTAGGGAATTATTGAAATGCCTACGGTTTCTACTATTTTATGTGTTAGGATCGAAAATACATAGCACATGGTTTAGAAGATGGTTGAATAAACTTTTTGAATAATTTTGTGCTTTAAAATCTTTCAGATCAGTTGCGTTAACAACTGAATCTGTAACTTGATTTAGATATGTTTTCTTGAGCAAATAAGAGATTTATGCGGACTCAATTACACAGTGAACAGTATATGCAAATGTATGCTGAAATGAAAATGAGATTGCGAGAGAATTTATTTCTGGAAGTTCGAAGCAATCGCTTCTACGTATTCCCTTCTTCCAATCAAGGAAGGATTCCACTACAAGATTTGATTCGAATACAGGGTATTCTAATCCAGTCAGTCAGACCGCACCCGAGCTGAACTTCTAGTATCAACAAATTACACTAGCTCACGGGCTGTGTTTACAAGGTTTTTCTACGGCTTTTGTAAGGATAAGAATGGATAGCACAAAGCTAAAAGATTCAAAGACACGGTGAAATCATGAATGAAATGATAGAAAAGATAATTTGGTTTGTTGTTCAACTATCATCTCGTAATCTGATTTCTTTCATTATCCCGTTATGCGTACGTTATCTGACGAACGATCTTCTATTATACTCTTTGGATCCAACGATAATAAATGTAACCCATAGATACATCAGATGGATCTCTGAGCTGTTGCCTGAAGTTAATAAATATGCATTTAATTCTAGTATTGTATCTTGTACTGTTCCTTAAATGCTTTCCATCTTTTGCACCAAAATGGGAACTCTGATATAGATGTAGTTCTTAGAATTTCCTGAATTTATCTGAAAATGTCCCAACGACTATAAATGAATCCTTAGAAGTCACCACATCGAATCATGCTACAATCGAAATGATTAGAAAAGCAATTTATAGTGTACTGATATCTTGATCTGAAACACTCCTCTGAGCTGATATGCCCTAACCTGAACTTGTTCTCTAAGCTGATTTGTCCTGAGTTGATCTCCGTGAGCTGAACTTCTCTAAGCTCTTCTACTCTAAATTGATATACTCTAAACTGATTTATTCTAGCTGATCTGCTCTAAACAGTTCCAAGATCTGATATGATACTTCCAAAATTGCGTTGTCCTTACTCAGCTTGACTCTAATATGATCTGAACAAATCACCTTGTTAGCTATGGCCTGATCTGATCTCTTATCCTTCGAGCTGAATTGAACTTAGCTTTTGTTTTAAAACTTAGAATATTCAACAGTATGCTACATATTTTTCATTTCGCCATTCACCATCTAAATTTCCTGTAATTTAATCAAAGAATTTAGATCCTCTTTGATAGGATTGGATTCAGATCGCGCCTAAGCTGAATCTGCATGGAGCAGAGCTATGCGCGATTTGAAAGAATAAACACATGAGCTGTAATAGCTCTGGTTCTTGAAAGGTTTTGATCATCGAAAAGTATATCAGATCTGATATAGAAACCAAGCGAAAAACATCTGAATATACTTTCTAAAAATTGAAAGATGAAGGTTTAAAATATGCGATGCACAAAAATAACGATGTATGCTGAAAGCTGTAAATAACTGATCTGTTTGTTTATGAAGTTCGGAGCTCAATCTCGATGCACAAAAATAACGATGTATGCTGAAAGCTGTAAATAACTGATCTGTTTGTTTATGAAGTTCGGAGCTCAATCTTCTACATCTCCACTTCTTCCATTGCTGGAAGGTTTCCACTAGAATACTTTGATTATTACAGCCTTTGTAACAACCCGATCCCAACAGTCGCGACTGTGAGAACTCCTAGCACTCCATGCTACACATCAGCTCGTAGGCTGTGTGAACTGCATCACTAAGAAAATATTTAACATCTCTGTTCAAAGAATACATACACTAATTTTAATGTCTTCGTGCCAAGACAGATTACAATTGATTTTGTTTACACATTCCTATAATCTGTTTCTCTCATGCTCTCGAATATATGAGTGAATGTGTGTATGTGTGTGAGGTCTGGTCTATTTCAGCTCAGCTCTCATTTTTGTTGTCTCACATACTGGAAAGTGTTTATTCAAAGCTGATAGGCTTAACAGTCGACATTGACGATGACGCTCCTCTGATCTGATCTTCGCCTGCTTCACTCTCTCTGTTTCTTCCCTTTCTTTGACTCTCTATGTCTTGTGTCTGTATCACTCTGAATCTCTCACTATTGTTATGTCCATCTTCATTTGTATATTCAGTATATATGTGGCCTTGATGAATTATGACAGTTGGAGAGATACCATAATTGGTGTCTGTCAATCTGATCTGTAGCGGTGACATAAGGCATTTTCCTCTTTTGGCTTTCAACGGCTCTTTTAGCTTGGGAGAAGTTCAAAAACTCTTTCAACTCTTTGTCCTCGCTTGTTTTGTTTATTGCTCGTATGGTTTGACTTACTTTGCTTGACCAGCTCTGGCCTAATCTTCTACGCAGTTTCTCTGAGCTGGTCCCATGAGCTATTCCTCTGAGCTGGTCCTCATCTGAGACTTGCTCTGTTCTGATCTTTGACTAAATCTTGCTTCGTATTCTTCTCAGCGGATCGTCTCTCTCTGCTGATCCACTACAAAGCTCGCTCTAAGTTGTTCTTGTTCTAATATGCTTCGTTCTTCTTTCTTCTACTCTAAGCTGTTTCATTTCTTCACTATTTTGCTCTGAGCTGTTTCGTTCTTCTTTATCTTGTTTGAGCCATTTATTCTTCTTTGTTCAGCTCTAAGCTTTGCTGCTGTGATCTGGTCTGTGCTGCTCCAGTTCGTTCAGCTCTGAGCTGATTTTGACGATGCTTCTAGATCGTTCAGCTCTGAGCTGCTTCGACAATGTTCTGATTTTGTTTGTGCTGCTCCAGCTTGGACTAGCTCTGCTATTTCAGCTTAGACCTCCAAGCTGATCTGATCGATGCTTCAGTTCGTTATTCTTTCAGCTGAACTGCTCTAAGCTGATCCACTCTTCTAAGATGATCTTCTTCCTTGCTAAACACTGCTATTTGTTTAAACAATGCAGTTTTTCAGCTCGCAGCTCTTGTATGATATCTACTTCCAGCTTAGACTTGCACACTCATGTAGATCGTCAGTAACATAAGAGCAAGTTTTGTATTCATAAAAATCTAGACCTGGTCTATTTCCAACTTAGACCTCCGCACTCGTGTAGATCGTCAATAACATAAGCAAGTTTTTTGTTCATCAAAATCCAGATCTGATCTGTTACACGGATCCAACAATCTCCACCTTTTTATTGACACAAAACATGGATAAAATTAAGCACGAAATCAACAGATTTGAAATATTTCTCCCCTTTTTTGTGGGAATAAAAAGGGATCCGAATAATTGAAAAAAATTCATGTTAACACAGCACGGGGTTTTTCAGTTTTCAAATAGAAAATATTTTGGAAGGGACGACAGTTTGCAGAAAAACAGCATGCATGACATGAATTTGAAAAATAGATCATATGCTATTGAAAATTTTCATCTATTCAGATTAGAAGATAAATGATAATCGAATTAGCAGAATCTCTTTCATTTTCCTCTTAGTTTGGCTCAACTCAAAATTAAAGATCTTGACGTCCACACAGATCTCGCGCAATCTGTGTCAGCACGACAAAGGAGATATTGCTGCACTTTTATTTTGGAAAATTTATATGTAATTCGATAATCATTACTCCCCCTATCTTTCATAAATGAGTTTTAAAAACCTCAAAACAATTTTGTAGCATAGATACAAAAAGCAAGTAAAACAGCTTTGGAAAAAACTGACCGAGCTGAATAAAAAATTCAAAGCTGTATGAGTGCTACAGATTTTTTCTCATCTACGTTGATTAGAAGATAAATGGTAATTGAATTTATAGAATCTCTTCCATTTTTCTCTAGTCTTAATACAACCAAGATTAAAGGTCTTGGCGTCCATATAGATCACGCGCAATCTGTGTCAGCTCGTCAGAAGAGATATTATTGCACTTTTCTTTCGAAAAATTGCTCTGTAATTCAATCATTACTCCCCCTGCTATATAAAGTAAGCTCAAAAATATTTTAAAACTTTTAAAGTCTGAAGTAGCACAGAAAGATTTTTCGCAGATAAAGTACATTTTGAAATAACTTATCAGAGCATTGGATTTTAAAATTTTGATGCTCATCAACTCAGACTACGAGATAAATGACCTTCGAATTCACAGATTATCTTCCATTTCTCTCTAATTTTGAAACAACCAAAATTAAAGATCTTGACTGTTAGAGTAGATTCCCAACTAGCCAACTTGTGGCGTGTGGGTTTTATAGACTCTTGTACAAACAATCTTTATATATGATATTCGCATTTTCTTATATGGCATTCTTTACTTTCATTATGTGTGTAATGATTTACAATTGTGTTGAGTAAAGACCTAGAATACACTAAAGCGTATGTTAGATGTGATAGTGGGTATGACGGCTATCATGAAACACATCTAATAGTCGCTGTGTATTCTGAACGTGTTCCTAGTCGATTGGGCCGTCAAAATGAGGATAAGGCCGCCCGAGTTCGAGACTAGTATCTGCGATGCGAAGTACCATGTTTCATTGGTAGGGAACATTGTGATGTTCTGAGCATGCAGATAGATAGTGACCTGGTGATCTATCGAACTACCCTCGTTCGGACTTTTCAAGTGGTTACCATTTGTTGAGTGGATAAGTCCGAGGTCTTGGTTGTACTGATTAGTCCTCACGACTCGAAACGTCATTGAGACTCTACATGATAGGCGTGTCACTTTGACCCGTTTGCCGACTCACTTTGGGTCATAAGGCGTCGGGAGTGGGTGAGACCCCGATGCATGTAGGAGTCGATGCATCGTTGTCGAGGATTCATCGCTCGCAGACATGCGTGGATATCCTATGCTATCTGAGGGGATAATAGTGTATAAATCTCTGGCCAGAGTACTAGAAGTGTTTTAGGTAAATGTGTTTACCTAGTTACACTCGTGATGTCACTATTCGATCTCCAAGATGTATGCATAGCTATCGGATCTATAGCGACTCTCGATTTACCAATGGTCGTTGATCTGATCGGGATATATGGATTGAAAGGACCGTACTGTACGCTAACCATGACCGACTGGTTCTTGCAGGCACTATCAGTGATACCTAGGGGATCATGGGGCGATGTTGCTAGATGCTTTACCATGATCCGATGGGAAGGTCCGGAATTGTGATTCCGGAGCCACAATGGTTGTGGGCCCACGACTAGCTGTATCCCTGAACCATTGAGGGTCACACAAGTACTGGATTCGAGATTTCCGCACGGATACTCAGCTCAATGTGTTGAGCATACAAAGAGGATTTTGGGGAGTGCGACTTCCTAAAAGTCAACAGGGGTCAAACCGGGATTTGACGCTGTTGAGGGGCAAAACGGTCATTTTGCAATTTAGGGTCAGATGATCGGTTTTTCAGATCATATTATTCAGTCGGCCTAGTTTTTCGAGGAGTATTCGTTTGTGCTGATCTCGTCAGGGCTTCTAGTGCAGCCTGATGAAGGGGTCTCGGATCTGGTCATGGACCGGATTGGCGTAAACTACCGCAATCTACCGAGAAGAGCCGGATTATTGTAATACCGGTTGGAGCCAGGCACAAGTGCCAGCGAGGTAACATGCTAAAACGCCCTATGTATGACGATTACTGTAATTGTCTGATTTTTTGTATTGATCGCCTCCCGGCACCTGTTTCTTGTTCTTCCGCTGCCTAGCCGGGGGGCGGATCCGGATCCCCAACATTGACATCCACACAGATCTCGTGAAATCTGTGTCAGCTCTACGGAAGATGTACATTTGTAACTATATGTAATTCAAAAATCATTTACACTCCCTGTCTTCATAAAATGAACCTGAAAACATTTTTAAAATCTTCAAAATTTTCAATTTAAAATGCTTTTCAAGAACAACCGGCTCTGATACCAATTAATAGGATCGGATTCAGATCGCGCCTAAGCTGAATCATCATGGACTAGAGCTGCAGGTGATCTAACGAATAAAAACATGAGATACAATAGCTCTGGTTCTTGAAATCTTTTAAGCATCGAGTAGTATGTCAGATCTGGTATGGGAACCAAGCGAAAAACATCTGAATATACTCTCTAAAAATTGAAATCTGAAGGTTTGTATGTGATGCACAGAAATAATGATGTATGCTGAAAGATGTAAATAACTCATCTGTTTGTTTATGGAAGTTAGGAGCTCAATCTCCTGCATCTCCGCTTCTTCCATTGTTGGATTGTTTCCACTAGAAGACTTTAATTACTACAACCTCTGTAACAACCCGATCCAACAACCACGACTTGAAAACTCATAGCACTCCACGCTACACATCAACTCGCAGGCTGTGTGAACTGCATCAATAAGAACATGTTTTACGTCTCTTTTCAAAGACTACACACACTAAGTTTAACTTCTTTATGCCAAGACATATTAAAATTGATTTTGTTTATAAAGTCACTCTAATATGTTTCACTCATGATCTCGAATATATGAATGAATGTATGTATGTGTGTGAGGTCTAATATATTTCAGCTCAGCTCTCATTTTTGTTGCCTCACACACTGGAAAGTGCTTCTTCAAAGCTGATGCTTTGAATAGGCTCAGTAGTCGATATTGACGATGACGCTCCTCTGATCTGATCGTCGACTGCTTCTCTCTCACTCTATTTTTTCCCTTTCTTTGACCCTCTGTGTCTTGTGTCTGTATCTCTCACAGTTCGTTGTATTGTTGTGTCCATCTTCATTTGTATCTTCAATATATATGTAGCATTGACGAATTATGACCGTTGGAGAGATACCATAATTGGTGTCTGTCAATCTGATCTTTATCCGTGACATAAGGATTTTTCCTCTTTGGATTTCACGGATCTTTCAGCTTGGGCGAAGTTCAAAGAATCTTTCAGCTCAGACAAAGTGTCGTTTTGTCCTCGCTTGTTCTGTTCATTGCTCGTACGATCTGACTTACTTTTCTTGACCAGCTCTGGCTTGATTTTCTGTGTTGTTCCTCTGAGTTGGTCCCCTGAGCTGATCCTCTGAGCTGGCCCCTGAGCTGATCCTCTGAGCTGGTCCCCATCTGAGACTGTCTCTGTTCTGCTTTTTAACTCAATCTTGCTTCTTCTTCTTCTCAGCTGATTGTCTTTCTCAGCTTATCCACTACAAATCTCCCTCTAAGTTGTTCTTGCTCTAATCTGCTTCATTCTTCTTTCTTCTGCTCTAAGCTGTTTTGTTTCTTCATTATTTTGCTTTGAGCTGTTTCGTTCTTCTTTCTTCTGATCTAAGCTGTTTTGTTTCTTCATTATTTTGCTTTGAGCTGTTTCGTTCTTCTTTGTTCAGCTCTAAGCTTTGTTGCTGTGATCTGGTCTATGCTGCTCCAGTTTGTTCAGCTCTGAGCTGATTTTGATGATGCTTCCAGATCATTCAGCTCTGACCTGCTTCAACACTGTTCTGATTCTGTTTGTGCTGCTCCAACTTGGACTAGCTATTCTATTTCAGCTTAGACCTCTAAGATGATCTGATCGATGCTTCATTCCGTTATTCTTTCAGCTGAACTGCTCTAAGCTGATTCAATCTTCTAAGTTGATCTTATTCCTTGCTGAACACAGCTCTTTGTTTATACAACGCAGTCTTCATCTCGTAGATCTTGTATGATCTGATATGCTTCCAGCTTAGACCTACGCACTCGTGTAGATCGTCAGTAACATAAGAGAAATTTTTGTATTAATCAAAATCTAGATCTGATCTATTTCCAGCTTAGACATGCGCACTCACGTAGATCGCCAGTAATATACGAGTAAGTTTTGTGTACATCAAAATCCAGATCTAATTTGTTACACAAACCCAACACTATTATATTAAATGGCTGAAAAATTCAGCGGTTCATTCAATAATTATCTGGTTCATCAAATACCAAAGAAAATGCAAACTCTTGATGTGAGGACTGTAATTAACCGAATTAAATTAGTGCTATGTCACGAGAAGAGTTGAGGAAACAACCAGATTTAAGTGTGTAAGATGTTCGAGGAAAATTAGATCGCAATGAGGATTTAATCGGAGAAGCGTGCCTTATGAATTATCGGGTATCCAGCTAGGTGAACTGGTCAAAGATGTTCGAGGAAATCAGCTTTGGGTGCGGGCAGATTTGAGTAGTTGAGCCCAAGCTGTAGAGAAATGCCCCGCGCGAGTGAACAGGTAGCGCTGCGTGGACCGAATCTATTCGTGTTTTGGTGTAGATCGGTTCGTGGATTCCAGATTTGAGTAAGAACTGGGTGTCCAGATCTGGAGGCATTGCAACATCGTTTTGGGTTACCAGTGTAGGCGCTCGTTGAGTGAGAGCGATGCGACGTCGTTTCATGAATACCAGATTTGACGCTAGTTGTCAGTAAGCTGAATTGTGAGTCGCGTGTATGATCTGTTTCTTACGTAAGCAGATAGGTGCGTGGGAACGGACGCGAGGTGTGATCAACTGAGTCTAAGAGCTGTACTATGTGCTGGCATTTGAGATCTGAGTTGGTCGTAGAGTAACCTGTGTGCATGGCGCTCAGAGCTGGATGCTCCTATCTGGACAGTGCTTGTGATCAGATCTGGATGTGCGAGCGGTTTGTAGTCCAGACCAGATGAGTTCAGGTAAAGGTTCAGCTTTGGCGGGAGCTGGTCTGCATGATCTGGTTATCCTGAGCATGACTCCTACGCGACGTGGTTTGGTGGTAGTCAAATTTGGTTTAGTGTAGAGGAGTCAGATCTGGTGAAGTGCTCAGATCTGAATTGGTCGGTGTCACTGTAGCAGATCTCGGGACTTAGTAATTGGCTTTGACTTTGACTAAGTGTACCATTATATTTCCCAACACTTAGCCAATTTCAGATCCCATATTTCTTATCTTCTTCCAGAGAGCTTTCGATACGTATACTGTTCTCCAAACCATTATTGTTTATCCGAACTCAAATCCTTCGATTGCCGTTGATTTACGTCGCTGTTTGGAGCAAGGTCGATGGTTCTGAGCTCGTCTCCTCTAGATCTTTCGATTGGTACCATTTTGGAGCTTTGAGTCGACTTGTCGAGGAAGTGCGAAGTAGTTGCAGTGTTCGTTTTCTTTCGCAATTTTCCGGCCAGTAGTTCTCCCGTTCTTTTGAGCGCTTGGATTTGAGCTTTCGCAGCTTCTATTGAGTTTCTTGGTGAGATAGTAGGGCAACAGATCTGAGTAGGCTGTTGGAGCTGTGTTCTCGGGCGTGAGCAGCTGGCTGTGTGATTTGTAGAGGTATTAGCTGTTCATAGGAAGGTATGGATTGAGCTCTTACTAGAAGCTTTAATATTTTCCTGAGAATATTTCTTTCGTGTTTGAGCTGCTGTGATTATGTGTTGGATGAGTCTGCTTGAATATGCTGATTTTCGAGGATGATTATGTGATCTTAATTGCCCTATGCGGTCAATACATAAAAACAAATGCAGTAAAACATACATAGGATGTTTTAGTTGTGGTACCTTGCTGGCGTCTAGGTGCCTGGCTCCGACCAGTTTCACATGGAAACTGGCACTTCAACGGTTGGCGGTTGAGTTCTCCGAATCCGGTCCACGACTGGAATCACGACTCCTTCGTCAGTCTGCAATAGAAAACGTGACGAATTTATCACGGACGAAATCTCCTCGTCGAGGTGGTCGGAACAAGTCCAACCACGAAGGCGGCGGCACACGGCGGCGGCGGCGCGTGGAGAGGGGCGGCGGCCGAGGAGTTGTGGAGGGAGGGAGGCGGCTACTTTTAGGGTTTGTGATGCAAGAGTTTTATCCGTTGTAGCCCTAGGTCAAGTATATATATATAGGTGGAGCATGGGCTTGAACCAACCCAATGGGCCTGGGGCGGGCCCAGGTCCATATGAACATTCGGTTCAAGTACCTCGCCGTGACTTCATCATAATCCCGATCGACGATCAGATCGGACCGATCTACACAGTTCACAAAACTGAGTATTATGATGTGAAAACAATTTTTCAGACCACCTAGTCCAATATTGCAGTTTAGCCCCTCCAAGTTTCAAGGATATTCAAACTAGCCCAAACTTTAGGGAAATTGCAATTTGACCCTTGTTGACTTTTAGGAAGTCGCACTTCCATCCTTCCTCCTCCTATGCTCAACACGTTGAGCTCAATTTCCGTGCGGGAATCGTGAAGCCAGTACTTGTGTGACCCTCAATGGTTCAGGGATACAGCTAGCCGTGGGCCCACAACATGTGTGACTCAAAAACCACATTTTTGGACTAGCCCATCGGATCATGGTAAAGCGCCTAGAAACATCGCCCCATGATCCCCTAGGTATCACTGATAGTGCCTGCAAGAACCAGTCGATCATGGTTAGCGTACAGTACGGTCCTTTCAACACATATATCTCGATCGGATCAACGACCATTGGTAAATTGAGAGTCGCTAGAGATCCAACAACTATGCATACATCTTGGAGATCAAATAGTGATATCGCGTGTGTTACTAGGTAAACCCATTTACCTAAAACACATCTAGTACTCTGACCAGAGATTTATCACACTATTGTCTCCTCAGATAGCATAGGATATCCACGCACAAAGGCGAGCGGTGAATCCTCGACAACGAAGCATCGACTCCTACATGCATCGGGACCTCACCGAATCCTGCCACCTGATGACCCCAACTGAGTCGGTAAATGGGTCAAAGAGAGGCACCTATCATGTAGAGTCTCAATGACGTTTTGAGTAGTGAGGGCTAATCTGTACAACCAAGAACTCGGATTTATCCACTCGACAAATGGTAACCACTTGGAAAGTTCGAACGAGGGTAGTTCGATAGATCACCAGGTCACTATCCATCTGCATGCTCAGAACATCACAATGTTCCCTACCAATGAAACATGGTACTTCACATCGCATATGCTAGTCTCAAGCTCGGGCGGCCTTATCCTCATTTTGACTGCCCAATCGACTAGGAACGAGTTCAGAATACACAGTGACTATTAGATGTGTTTCATGATAGCCATCATATCCACTATCACATCTAACATACATTATGGTGCATTCTAGGTCTTTATCCAACAAAATTGTTAACATTATAAACTAATGAAGATAAAGAATGCCATAAAAAAATACGAATATCATAAATAAAGATCGTTATACAAAGAGTCTATAAAAACCCACACGCCACAAGTTGGCTAGTTGGGCATCTACTCTAACATGAATATCGCTGAGTCGCGATCTGCCGGCTGAGTCGCCGTGCACTGAATCCAATGTCGTCACTGAGTCGTGATAGCAAGCTGAGTCGCTGTGATTTGGATTCTGTTGATTCATTGAGATTTTATTGCACAGCTGAGTCGTTGTGCCTTGCTTACCGATGATTCTTGGTAGCCCACATGCATTGCACGTTTGAAATATTGCATGTCTGATATGATTGTTGCTTATTTGAGGCTCTTCATACTGAGGTTTGACCTCGTTTTATTTTCCCATTTTGTGCTGCTTTGGTATGTGTTGGCCTTTGCAGGATCTTCAGGTAATCCAGCTGAACCTAGTGGAGCGTCGGCTGGTAGATCCTCATTTTGAGTCCCAGTTATATCTATTATGTATTGTACCAGGGGATGCCCTGTGTGTATACTGTACTCGGGGATCTGTATTTATTGTATTACCTGTATACTGTTGATGTGTTGTTTGGATTTCTGAGTTAAAATCCGCATTTTGATTATGTTTGTATTTTAAGAGATGATTTTGGTTCAGGCCCAAACGAAAATTTTTAGCCCATATTTTATTGCTTCCGTGTAATTGTGATTAATTGAATAATTAATCCCTGATTTAGTGCACCGGACCTGACATTTTTGGTATCAAAGCTTAAACTGGGAGCTCGATTCTTTTTCATCACACTTGAGTCTAGGCACAGAGTTTAAGTTTTTGTTTGTGATTGACTCTGTGGTTTCTATGATTTTTGTTGTTTGCCTCTGTGAATTATCTGCTCTCGGTTCTTACCTTTGAGTTTTGGTAAATTCCATCGAGGAGAGGTAGAGGTAGAGTGATTAGGCAGACTGTTGAGGAGTCTAGGGCTCCCGAGAGCGATGAGGATGTTGAGTAGCAGAGTGTGCCTTTGCGTCGTCGAGCTAGACAGGCAGAGGTTGAGGTGGAAGATGTGACTAGATGGATTGGTGAGATGAAACTAGTTCTGGCTAGATTTCAACGGACGAATCCTCCTGTTTTTATTGGCGCCGAGGGTGGTTTGATGGCTGAAGGCTGGTTGGAACACATGGAGGAGTTGTTTGATATGGTGGAGTATTTCGAGGAGAAGAGACTGAAGTTGGCTGTTTTGCAGTTGAGGGATCATGCTCAACGCTGGTGGAAGGGTACTTCCCGAGTCATGAGAGAGAGTGGTGTCTCGATTTCTTAGGAGAGCTTCTGTACAGCTTTTCATCAGGAGTATACCCCTGAGTCGTACTACAACAACCGTGAGAGGGAGTTTGATAATCTGAAGCAAGGGAACATGAGAGTGGCCGAGTACGCTAGAAAGTTTTCCTCGCTTCTGTCGTATGTTCCCCACGTTGCTAACTAGGAGAGGACGAAGAGGAACAAGTTTTTGAGAGGGTTGAGGCCCGATTTGTTCCATATGGTGTTAGCTGGTTCTCCTGCAACTTATGCTGAGGCAGTGGACAGAGCGCTGGACATTGAGGAGAGTCTTTTGGAAGTGCAGAATCAGGTTTCGCCGATAGATGGATGCAGTTTCCATACCTTGCCAGAAGCGACGCAATCGTTTCAGCCTCCCCAGACGTTGCAGCAGTCGAATCGCCAGAGGTTCAAGCCTCGAGGGAAGAAGTTTAAGAGACGATCGAATTCGAGTTCTGCTGGTTCCGTTAGTTCAGGTGGTAGTGGCTCTGGAGGAGTGACGTGTGGTCAGTGTGGAGGTAGACATATGAATTCTCAGTTTCATGGAGTTCAGGGTCTTTGCCAAGTGTGGGCAGGCTGGAAATTTCGCTAGAGTTTGTCCTTTGATGGGGGGACAGCCTTCGAATCAGTCACAGCAAGGTTCAGCTGGTGGTTCATCGCAGAGACCGCAACCTTTATCCCAGTCCCAACGATCAGGATTCCAACCACGAGAACCGTTTTGGTTGGGAGGATCTTCCAGACCTCAGTTTTCGGAACCTCAGCAAGCTCAAGTGAATTCCTTGACAAGAGAGCAAGATGATGATATGCCTGGAGGATTTATTGCAGGTACTTGTGCTATCATTGACTTTCCTGCACGAGTTTTGTTTGATACTAGAGCATCACACTCTTTTATATCTGAATTGTTTGTGCATGAGTGTGGGTTGAGCTCTACCCCACTGTGTGATGTTGTATCTGTTTCCACTCTTGCTGGCATGTGGTTGATGTCTCGTGAAGTGGTTTTAGATTGTGTGATTAGATTTGATGCGAATGTTGTGAGGCTCTCTACGCACAATTAATCTTCTAATCTCATCTTATGGGCGTTTAATTAAACTAAATGAGTTTATCAAGTGAAACCTGGTTCATAACACTTTTTTTTTTGTAGACAGCAGAAGACTAAAGATCTCAACTTGTATCACAAAGTCGTTTATTCATAATAACATTTTACTGTACAAGGTTATTACAACCTAAATGCACTAGTACAAGTTTGATCCATAAAGACAAAAACCAGATTTCAGCAGTCCTAAGATCAACTATCTCAAAACATAGCCTATCAGCTGGTGTCTAGTCTTCTCGCTTCTCGCCCTTCGTATAGGTAGTGATCTCTCGCTACCCTTGTTTACTCCCACTAGTTCCTTCCTCCTGTTGTCATGCACACATACAAAACAAAACAACAGCCGGAACACTCCGGTGAGAATCATCTCATAATCCACAGATATGTGATAAAAGAAATAAATGCATATCGAAGCATAAACATTCTAAAATGCAATGAATCTATCTCAACTCTTCGTTTCAGAATTGATTCCATTTCACATCAATGCTATCAAGATTCGTATCCGATCTTGACATGAATATTCATCTATCGAAACCAACTCATGCTTCGAAAATCAGGTCATCTCAGTCCTGGGCATTATAATCAATTCATAATCTCTTCGTATTATGCAATTTCATGCAAATATAAAAGATCCACTACCTGTGATGGATCGACACATACAACTCAAGTTCTAAATCAAGAACAGAAATCAGTATGTGATTTTATCGGGATACTCAAGAAATATCATACTTGAGTATTCTAATCCCCTGACTCTCACTGTCAAATTATACCTTCATTATCTTCTGTTCAGAAAATACTTCACTTATTGTTTTCAAGCTCTGTTTCAACACTTCCCGAGAACTTCACAGAATCAAAGTCTGATATATATAGCAAATGTTCCCAATATTCAAATTCAATCCTATTTATAAGTGAAAGTCTCTGGTTTTTGTGGAATTTCCAACGCAATCGGTATGAACTCCACGTGTCATGCTGAGTATCAAAATATGATATACTCACACCGCTTCGAAAACTAGATATCGTTAAACAGATTCTTCAACTGTTGTTTAACTTCACCAGTTGCTGTTCGAAATAATCAAACTTTGTTATATTAGAAATCCTACGACTGGGTTTAACGTTTCTTCATAAAGCAGTAGCAGCAACCAGTCGTAGTGATCGGTTCGCAACAATCACCAGTTACCATAAGAACCATTTGCAACAATAACCAGTTGCTGAGTTCCTCTTTCTCATAATATTCAATCGCAGCACTTCGAAATGAAAATGATGTCGTTACAACTAATCTCAACGACGTCGTTATGTACCAACGTCTGGTATCAAATTTCCGCTGAAAGAAAACCAGCAGCTGGTCGCTCTAATAATTCAATGACTGGTCTTGCTAATTCATTCAGAACGACATCGTATTGATGTTCCTGTTTCATAAGTCAAAACGATGTCGCATTGCTCCCTCGGCTGGAACCAGATCTCACATACTTGCATCGACTGATTTGCGTTAAAATCAAAACGACGACGCCGCACCTACGTCATCAAAACCATTCGACACCTTAATAAACCAGCAGGTGCACCAGAACTCCCGCAGCTGGTTCCCACGTGCATAATAGTAACCAACACGTGGCGCTTCCTCGTTGATCCTTATATTTACGCATCTACTGTCAGCAGCAACCAGTACAAGCGCAACGACTGAAATTCCAAATTCGACTAGTCGCAAGCTACAGTACCGTTGACCCGTGTTGACTTTGCTACAGTAACCTGCTGCTGACCGATTTCATCAAATTCGCTTCGTCTGGTCCAACCACTTTCAACGATTCAAAGTTCTCAAACACACAACACTTCCAAAAGAAATCCGAGCTCATAATCAAGCTTCATCAAAATCTATCATCTGGAACTTCAATTTACTAAATCTCGATGTAATAATTTCGGGCATTACATTTCTCCCCCTCTAAAATACGAGTTCGTCCTCGAACTCATCAACAGTTTCGATATGTATATAAGAATCATGCAGTAACATAAACTAAATAAAACTGACCTCATTGGAATAAAAATGGAAATCTCTGCCTCATATCATATTCTACTTCCCATGTTGCTTCTTCAATTCCATGTCGATTCCATTGAATCTTCACCAATGGAATAGTCTTCGTTAGGAGTTGTTTTTATTTTCGATCAAGTATCTGAATTGGTTGTTCAAAATAACTCAGAGTTTCATCAAGCTCGGCCTTCTCAGCAGGGATAACATGAGATGCATCAGGCATGTTTCCTCAACATAGATACATTAAAAAGATCATGTATACCCGAAAGAGATGGAGGTAATGCCAGTCGATAGGCAAGATCGCCTACTTTCTCAAGAATTTCATAAGGCCCAATAAATCTTGGAGACAGCTTTCCTCGTTTGCCAAATCTAATCGTACCCCTAAAAGGAGAAATTTTCAAGAATACTTTGTCCCCAGTTTCAAAATTCAAAGGCCTACGTCTGGTATTCGCATATTTGGCTTGCCTATGCTGCGCAGTTCTCATCTTCTGCTGTATCAACTTCACTTTCTCAGTCATTTCTCTAATCAAATCTGGTCCCAATTCAGGTACCTCCGATACATCATCCCAATATAATGGTGAATGACATTTCCTTCCATACAACGCTTCAAATGGAGCCATTTCGTCGTACCCCTAAAAGGAGAAATTTTCAAGAATACTTTGTCCCCAGTTTCAAAATTCAAAGGCCTACGTCTGGTATTCGCATATTTGGCTTGCCTATGCTGCGCAGTTCTCATCTTCTGCTGTATCAACTTCACTTTCTCAGTCATTTCTCTAATCAAATCTGGTCCCAATTCAGGTACCTCCGATACATCATCCCAATATAATGGTGAATGACATTTCCTTCCATACAACGCTTCAAATGGAGCCATTTCGATACTGGTTTGATAGCTGTTGTTGTAAGAAAATTCTACCAGTGGTAATGAATCTTGCCATGAAATTCCAAAATCCAATACTACTGCTCTAAGCATATCCTCAAGAGTTTGAATTGTTCTTTCAGATTGCCCATCGGTTTGAGGATGATATGCAGTTCTTAGATGTAGTTTTGTACCCAAAGCTTGTAGCAAGCTACTCCAAAAATGTGAAGTAAATCGTGGATCTCTGTCAGAAACAATGGTTTTTGGCACACCATGAAGTCTGACCACTTCTTTAATGTAGAGATATGCCATTTGATCGTGTCGATAGGTCATTCGATAAGGAATAAAACATGCCGATTTAATTAACCTATCGATAATCACCCAAATAGCATCGCAACCTCGGGACGATTTCAGTAATTTTGTTACAAAGTCCATGGAAATGTGATCCCACTTCCATTCCGGAACTGACAGACTTTGTAATAAACCAGCAGGTTTCTTTCTTTCAGCTTTTATCTGTTGGCAATTCAAGCACCTTGAAACAAATTGAGTCACATCAGACTTCATTTGTTTCCACCAATATTGCTTTTTCAAATCGTTATACATCTTTCTGCCACCAGGGTGAATGCTGAATTTACTTCGATGGGATTCACTCAAAATCTGGTTTTTCAACTCCACAATATCTGGAACAACAAGTCTGTTATTCACATACAATAGATTATCAACACTCACTTTATATTCCGACTGATGTCCAGATTTGACCATCTCAACCGATTTCTGGATAGTCAAGTCTGTCTTCTGTGCCTCCTAATTCGAACTACATTTGGTTCAGTCGCTGATAACACAAATTCTCATCGGACAAGTCTGTTATTCACATACAATAGATTATCAACACTCACTTTATATTCCGACTGATGTCCAGATTTGACCATCTCAACCGATTTCTGGATAGTCAAGTCTGTCTTCTGTGCCTCCTTAATTCGAACTAACAATTTGGGTTCAGCGCTGATAACACAAATTCTCATCGGTTTTCTTTCTGTTTCAAATAAATACCCAGAAATATAGCAATATTCTATCAAATTAGATACCCCGATCGTAGTCAAAGACAAAGCACAAATCTTCCTACTAAGGACATCAGCTGCTGCATTTGATTTTCCTGGATAATATTTGATTTCACAATCAAAATCTTTCAATAAATTCAGCCATCTTCGTTGCCTCATATTTAACTCAGATTGGAAAAACAAGTACTTCAGACTCTTATGATCAGAGAAGATCTCGAATTTCTCACCACAAAGATAATGTCGCCAGTATTTCAATGCAAATACGATGGCCGCCAATTCAAGATCATGAACTGGATATCGGATTTCATGGGGTTTCAATTGTCTTGAAGCATATGCAATTACATGTCCTCGCTGCATCAAAACACACCCTAATCCTTGGTGAGAAGCATCACAATATACCACAAAATCACCAGTACCCGAAGGAATTGTCAACACTGGTGATGTGACGCCCGAACCCAACGGGGCCACGAGAATTGGGGTAAACAAAATTTTTCGAATAAAAGAAGGGCTAAAAGATAATTTGATATAAGCTGCATTTCTTATAACTCAAAGAAAACAAGACACAAAACAATTCGAAATTCAGCAGATACTTAAGATCGCGCGCTACTGCTAAAAACTTTTGCGGAAACAGGATATTTCGTATAACTTTGCAAGGCGGTTTACAACAGCTGCTATTTGATATAAATACACAACCATTGCTACTGATTTAATACAGCACAACCTAATCAAAACAATACAACTATGACACGGAAGACGTAGGCCTTGGATAAACACAACGCCACCCATCTACTGATTCAAGTTCCACCTGCTGTTCCTCCATCAGCTGTCGCACCTGCACCATTTTAAAAGCTAGTGAGCCTAAAGGCTCAGCAAGTAAAATCTGAGTAGTAACAATTTCATTAAAATGCAGGCAGACATCTGTACAATGCATATGTTAAGGAACTTCAATATACAATATCATTTTCATAAACATTTCAATGGCAGAAACAGGGGATGATAGCCCAGCTTCTCATTTCTTTCAATTTCGTTTTCAGTTGATCATGGCATATAAGTTCTATGTGGTCCAATTTGCACTTTGATCAAAATGACTCCCGATATCAGTTTAGCATATAGCTCATATGAAAGGGCAGTCGACATCTAGACAACTGCTCACCCTTCTCCTTGGTGACCTTAACTATCTATGCCATAATCTAAAACATCTTTCGTTCCTTAACAATCTTTCTTTAAACATTTCTGTAAAACATCGGGTTCCATTATTTAAAACATTTGCTTCCCATTTTAAAACTTTACTGAGTATGGATTCGACTTTGGAAACATATCGTTGAACTGGAACTGATTGAGAGAAAAACCAGTCGAAATGAAAAGTACCAGTCGCAAGACTAATACCTGCTGAAATGAAAAGAAATGCATCTGCTGGTGAACAGTACCAGTCGCAACGCATAAGAATTCAGTCGCAAGAATAAATATAAAATGAAACGATGTCGTTGGGGAAATCAGCAGACGAACACAAATTACCTGCTGATCTTTGTATTAAATAAAACGGTGTCGTTAGGGTGATCAGCAGATGAATCCAAGACTATCTGCTGATCTTTGTATAAAGTGAAACGATGTCGTTAAAATGATCAGCAGACGAA
>KQ997644.1:148470-161579 GCA_001598015.1 Dorcoceras hygrometricum | reverse complement strand
GTCGGTAATACCCTGCAAGACCCATAAAACTTCGAATTTCTGGCACAGATTTTGGTCTAGGCCAATTGATCACTGCCTCTGTCTTACTGGGATCAACTGAAATACCATCTCCAGATATAATATGCCCAAGAAATACCACTCTTTGTAACCAAAACTCACATTTCGATAGTTTAGCATACAATTTCTCATTTCGCAGCGTTTGCAAAACTGTTCTAAGGTGGTTAGCATGATCACCCAAATTCTTTGAATAGATCAGAATATCATCAATAAATACAATCACGAAATCATCAAGATATTTCTGAAATACTCTGTTCATTAGACTCATAAATACTGCCGGTGCATTGGTCAATCCGAAAGGCATAACAACGAACTCATAATGACCATACCTCGTTCGAAAAGCAGTTTTCGATATATCTTCACAGGCTCAGGGACAATAACACAGAACTTACGAACTGGGAACTACATGCTCCACCAACCCTGTCCTACTTCTCTAGCTCAGCCAACAGCTCTAAAAAAAGCGCAAGGGTAGAACTAACACTTACCCAACAAGTTACCTGAACGGCATGGCTAATCCGACGATTATGCTAACAAACTACAGAAGGGAGATGTCTTCACGATCCACCTCGAGCTCCTCCAAAGTCTCCAAAAGAGGTATATGAAGAAAGGTCTCGGCAAGAGGAGTCCAGCGCTACCACTCTCGCTTCAGTCGGAGCTGTCTACCACCGGCAATCGGAGAAGATAAGGTTCGGTGAACAGTAGCTAGTGTATCGCGACAGAGTTGTCTTTCGAGAAATATTTCTAAGTGTCGGATAGAGATAATGGCGAGAACGAAGTCAAAGTCCTCAATATATAATTAAGTCTCCCAAATCTGATAGACAACAGCCACCGACAACTTAAGATCCCAAAGCTGATCCCAACTCAGATCTGAGTAACCCTCCAGATCTGAACTCTACGCTAAACAGATTTGGAACTTATCCAAACGACGTCGCACCAAGGACCTCTCGCACACTAGGACACGTTATCCCGCTAGCCAAGTCTGATCACTAAACGGCGTCGCATCGCTCCTAACTACGACACTTAGATATGACTCCCAAAACTTGATCAAATCTGAAAGCCACTGGACCGCACCGGTCTACCCCACAACATGAACCGAGACTAAGAACCGGATCTGTCCACGCACAAATAACAACGGGCACATACTCAAATCTGGATCCTTTCCAAACGACAACGTTTCGCTACCCGCACGATATATTCCACCTATGCGCCCAGAATAACGTGCGACTACCAGATCTGATTATAGGATCTGACTACAGTTGATCCGTGTTGACCAATGCTCAAGTCTGATTCCTACTTCACAGAATCTCTAACTTTCAAGAGCTGCTCTAAACACCAATTCAGACCCGATAGCTTCACCAAGCATACCATCTCAAAGATGACTCATCCCAGATCTGTTCAAGACAAATCTGGTCTATGCTAAACCCGATTAATTTACTCAATTAATCCATTAAACTTTTGGGTCTCACACTTTGAGGTACGTATGGTTCACGTACTTACAGCTTTTATACTGTTTGAAATATGTGAAATGTGTGCTTGAATGCTACATGATATTGCCTGTTCATACTTGTTAATTATGTGGATGCATATTATTTCATGGCATTGAGCATATGCATTCATGTTGAGCCTTGATTCTTTTGGCAGCTTTTGAGTTGACCTTCGGAGATCAGATTTGTAGTCTCGTGGAGTGGGGTTTTGTGTAGCACACTCACGATGAGCGCATTGAGACGGCCCGGGTAGCTCCCCAACTCTCGATGTTTTGGTTATTACAATGGGCGGTGTTGGGTTAGCACACCTTCGTTATTTCGTTGAGATGGCCCAGGTAGCTCCCGAACTTTCGATGATGTAGCCACTTTGGTTTTTGTTGACCGTTTTCCTTTGGCCTTTGGGTTCGATACCCGATATTATTTTTGTTGCCAGACATGCATTGCACAACATATAGTATAATTAAGCTATACTTTGTTTTTTGTATTTATCTGTTCTCCCTACTGGGGTTTGACCCCGTCCCTTTGAGGCTGCTTTGGTCGTGTGTGACTATTCAGGTCGTCCAAGTGGCTTAGCAGCACCAGGTGGAGCATAAGCTAGTGGAGTAGTTTAGGGAGTCGATCGAGTGTCCTAGATATTGTTATAGTATATATATATTTGTGGAGTTTCACCGGGGTATACCCTATGTAGTTGTTGTTATTTGATTATGATGATTTTTTTGTTCATTTACTTGTTGTTATATTGATTTAGTATCTGGGAAATTGGATACTTTTTATTACATGGTCTTGCATGAATTTTGAGCAGAACTAGCTCTGCATATATGAAATAAAATTTTAAAGGACTTTTCTTTCGTTATCCGAGTGACGGACTAGTTCTATATTTTGATTATTCTCATATTTTAACTCGTGATTTTTTTAGGCCCAAAACGCAAAATGTTTACCCATTTTTAAGTACTTCCATATTTTATGGTTGTGGTTGATTGTGTGATTAACTCTCGATTAAGAGCACTGGACCTGACACGATCAACTTTTAAAAATAAGGGGTGAAATTATTCCTCCCGAAGCCTTAAGCTATTACATATGGACTTGTTCAATCCTATCCGGTAATGAGCTTAGGGCGAATGAGATATACTCTTGTGATCATTGATTATTACTCCAGATTTACCTAGGTAGTTTTCTTATGATCGAAAGTCATATTGCATACCAGATAATTCATTTTTTAAAACATATTCACAATGAGAAAATATGTCCCGTCATTTGGATTAGGAGTGATCTTGGAACCGAGTTTTTAAATAAAAAATTATCTTCCTATCCTATCAATTAAAGAATCGAGCATGAGTGGTCTGCAGTCAGATCACCCAAAAAAATGGTTTTGCTGAAAGAAGGAATCGACTTTGAAATAGATTACTAGAACTATGCTTGTTGATTTCAGGATTTCCTCAAAACATTTGGGCAGAAGCAGTAAACACCACATGCTAAACCAAGAACAGATCGATGATTACTAAAAATATTCAAAATACACCATATGAGATCTTGAATGACAATTAACCTGATATTTCATATTTCATGGTTTCCGATGGAGGTATTTCATTCAAATAAAGGTAAATTCATTTGAATGCGTTTGATGCCAAAGATAATTTCGATATCTTCTTGGGCTACTCAATTGTCAACTGTGCTTACCGTGCTATTAACAACATAATGCTAACAGTTGAAGAGTTTATTCATATTATCTTTGATGAGTCTTGCTTTAGTTCTAATTCTGCCTCTAATATTAATTATTTGAGTAATATAATAGAAGCTACTAACCTTGATGAATCTAGTGATGATGCAGTGTATGTTAGGAGATTTCCTGATCCTCAAGTCGATCTAGATGTTCTAGTTAACTCATTTTGACAACCCAGAAATGGTCTAAGCTGAGGGAGCTCACGAAGAGACTAATCTACATCAATCTGATCCACCTCAGGAAGCTTTACCTGATTCAATAAAGAACACAATCTAATTCAGTGGAGGTTGAGCAAGTTGATCTAGGACATACAATACCACAAGCTAACGCAGAACCCATTAGACCTAGTTTCTGGTGGAATAGAACTCATACACCTGAGATGGTCATAGGTCACTCTGCTGCTCCGTTTAGGACATGAGGCCAAATGATGGATCATTACTTTAAGTCAACAATCATTTTGCACATAGAACCTAAGAAGGTAGAACATAATCTGGATAGAAGCAATGCAATATGAACTTAGTCAATCTGAATGGAAGTTTGGAAACTAGTCCCTAGACCAACTAATCTAACAGTGGTAGGAACTAAATGGGTCTTTAAAAATAAATTTAACAAAAATGGTGTATTTGTGAGAAATAAGGCTCGACTAGTTGTTCAATGATTCAATTAAAAGACATAAACTTTGACGAGACTTTTGTGCCTTAGCCATATTAGAAGTCATTAGGATATTTCTTGCATATGCTGCATTTAAAGATTTTAAGGTCTTTCAATGGATGTGAAAAGTGCATTCTTGAATGATATTATCAGAGAAAGTATAATGTCACACAACCTCCTGGCTTCATAAGTCATACCAATCCAGATTATGTTTATTCAACTCCGTATGGTCTGGAACAATTACTAGGAGCTAGATATGACACCTTGTCCAAAATTTTGATTGATCATGAATTATTTATTGGGAAAGTGGATAAAACCATGTTTAAATTTGTTTAGAATGATTATGTTTTGCTAGTTCAGATCTATATTGATATAATTTTCGGATCTACTAGTCCAAAGCTATGTGAAAAACTTTCTAAGCTGATACAGGAAAGTTCGAGATGCATATTGGGCAAGCTAACGTTTTTCCTCAATTTTCAAGTCAAACAACATGAGAATTGGATTTTCATAGGTCATGCTAAGTATGCCAACGAGTTTCTCAAGAAGTTTGGATGGAAAAAAGCTCAGCTGCTACAGCTCTAATGAATGCATTATTAGAGTAGGTGCCCAACTAGCCAACTTGTGGCGTGTGGGCTTTTGACGACTCTTTGTATAAAACAGTCTTTGTTTATGAATTTCACATTTATATGGCATTCTTTATTGTCGTTGATTTTATAATGGTACAATTGTGTTGGATAAATTTCTAGAATGCACCATAGTGTATGTTAGATGTGATAGTGGATATGATGGCTATCATGAAACACATCTAATAGTCACTGTGTATTATAAACTTGTTCCTAGTCGATTGTGCCGTCAAAATGAGGATAAGGTCGCCCGAGTTTGATACTAGCATCTGTGATGTGAAGTACCACGTTTCATTGGTAGGGAACATTGTGATGTTCTGAGCATGCAGATGGATGGTTTTCCTGGCGAACTATCGAACTACCCTCGTTCGGATTCTCCAAGTGGTTACCATTTGTCGAGTGGAGAGTTCTAGATCTTGGTTGTATGGATTAGTCCTTACTACTCGAAACATCATTGAGACTCTACATGATTAGTCACCTCACTTTGACTCGTTTATCGAATCCGTGAGGGTCATCAGGTGTCGAGATTGGGTGAGGTCATGAAACATGTGGGAGTCGATGCTTTGTTGTCGAGGATTCACCACTCGCCCTAGTGCATGGATATCCTATGCTATCTGATGAGATAATAGTGTGACAAATCTCTGGCCAGAGTACTCTTGTGCTTTAGTGTAAATATGTTTACCTGATAGCACTCGTGATGTCACTATTTTGACCTCCAAGATGTATGCATGGCTATCGAAGAGTCGATGCTTTGTTGTCGAGGATTCACCACTCGCCCTAGTGCATGGATATCCTATGCTATCTGATGAGATAATAGTGTGACAAATCTCTGGCCAGAGTACTCTTGTGCTTTAGTGTAAATATGTTTACCTGATAGCACTCGTGATGTCACTATTTTGACCTCCAAGATGTATGCATGGCTATCGAATCTCTAACGACTCTCGATTTACCAACCGTCGTTGATTTGATCGGGATATATGAGTTAAAGGACCGTACTATATGCAAACCATGACCGACTGGTTCTTGCAGACACTATCAGTGATACCTAGGGTATCATGGGGCGATGTTGCTAGGGGCTTTACCATGGTCTGATGGGTAGATCAGAAAATGTGTTTTCTGTTTCACAATGAGTTGTGAGCCCATGGCTAGCTGTATCCCTGAACCATTGAGGGTCACACAGTGTACTGGTTTACCAATTCCCGTGCAGACAAGGATATGGTACTCAAAGTGTTGAGTATAGTAGGAGGAAGGTTGGGAGTATGACTTCCCAAAAGTAGCTAAGGGAGTAGGACTTCCATATTTAGCTACTGAGAGTTGACCTGTCATATATAGATTTAGTGGTCCGAAAAGTTTATTTTGCATCATAATGATCAGTTTTGTAAACTGAGCACATCGGTGATATCTGATCATCAATCGGGATTATGATGAGACCACAATCGAGGGATTCGAAATGAATGTTCACAGTTTGACTTGAACCGAATGTTCACAGTCCGAGTTGAACCGAATGTTCACAGTTCGAGTTGAACCGAATGCCACAGTTCGAGTTGAACCGAATATTCACTGTTCGAGTTGAACCGAACGTTCACTGTTTGAGTTGAACCAAATGTTCATAGTTTTGTTCACATCAAACTCTTTCCCTAATCTATAAATATGGCCATGAAGGGAGAAATAAATACACACAACAAAAGCTATTCAGCAAATTCTCTCCCTCTCCTCCTCTCCCTCCTCCTGTTGCCACGCCGCCGCTCTCCGCCGCCATCGCACTTCGCTGCGATCTTCCCGACGAGGAGATTCTGCTCGTGAAATCTTCATTGGGGTTCTAGTGTACTCCAACGAATGAATTTGAAATCTGTTCGGTGGACCGGATTAGGAGCAACCAAAGAAGTGCTATTTCCATTGGAGAAATAGTCGGAGCCAGGCGCATAGTCGCCAGACAGGTAACAATCTAAACACATATTATTCATATTTATGTGTTTAAATTGTTTCTATTATCAGACCAATTTAATGTATTGACCGTTCCCGAGAAAAAATTTTGAAATTTCCGCTGCGCCCCGGGAGTGGGATCTGGATCCGGCGCCGGGCGCCAACAGTGGTATCAGAGGCTCATATCCGTCAATACATTAATATGCCTGTATTTGCATCAGAATCTCGGTTTTCTCAAAATAATTTGATGCAATTAATTAAATGAAAAACTATGACTTTATTTGTAAAATATGATTTTATATTTAAAATATGTTTTTGTTGGATAATGTCAAATTTGATTTGATTGTCTATATATGTCAAGCATGATTTGATTGCATGTTTTATCTGATTAATTATGTAAATTTCATGATTATCTTGATTTGATATATGTTTTTAAATCCGCATGATATTTTAAATCTGATTTAAAATGTGAGACTAAATTTACAAAATACAAATATCTCATTTTAAATATGATTTAAAATTAATATCAAGAATAAAGTTTCATGATTAAAATTGAAAGATCTTAGTTTTTTGATAATTATGAATAAAGTGATAAAACATGATCTAAGGGAATCCTTTATAGACTGGCTTAAAAATGGCTTGTACCGGCTAATCTCCCTGAAGGGCGTTGCTTTGTCTAAAAATTGAAAGATCTTAGTTTTTTGATAATTATGAATAAAGTGATAAAACATGATCTAAGGGAATCCTTTATAGACTGGCTTAAAAATGGCTTGTACCGGCTAATCTCCCTGAAGGGCGTTGCTTTGTCTAAGGAAGTTGGTTTTTAAGTGGGCCTTAGCCCCTCCAACTACCTGGAAGCACTCTTGTTAAATGCTAATCACTGACTTCTAAATTGATCATAAAACAAAAGATTATTCAACAAGATCATGAGGCTAGGGAATTTAAATATTGTTTAAAATTTTCTACCTTCCATCAACAATGGGGTGTACGACGATGCTACCCGTATGCATGGCCGGCTCATATTATTGAGGGGATTATGCATGCCGGAAAGTTGTACACTCTATTGACACTTGCTGTGAGTTGGTTGGAACTCCCTTTAACGTTGGCTCATATTAATGGGGACATTAAGGGGACCGTCCATCACGACTCAACATTGATGGGTCATCTTGACACGTGATAATAATTGATGTCATATTATTGGGCCCTTACTGGACGTGAGGTAAATACATGGAGGGTGCACCTGGTGAAATTGGGCTCTACCTTTTGGAGGTCATGGTTGGCTGGTATTATTCGGGACTGTGATTTTCGATTGGCTCCGTGTACCCGCTAAGGAAACTGGCTTTCTCGATTTCATTAGAGGGTGGTGAAATCGTTAAAATAGTGGAAGGGTAATTCATAAAATAAAATGACCATGTTTTATGTCTTAGTGAATTTCTATAAATTGTTAGTAATGCATGTCTATTTTATCTTAGGATATATACTGCTTAAAATGTCTTCGATAAAAAATGCACTAGCTGCTATAATGGATAGCAACAAGTTAACTGGCGCTAACTACCTGGATTGGTTGCACAATCTCAAGATTGTCTTGGCTTCGGAGAAGCTACTCTACACGCTAGAGAAAAGCCCTCCGAAGGAAGCCCCCGCTGATGTCAGCCCTGAGGAGCTGACGAGACTTGAGAAATGGTGGGACCATGATCTCAAGGCTAAGTGCTACATGTTGGCTTCTATGTCCAACGAACTGCAGCGACGATTTGAGGACGCTGAGTATGCTGGAGACATACACTTGCACCTCAAAGAGCTGTATGGGGAGAACTCTCGGGCGAAGAGGTTTACCACTGTCAAGGAGCTCCATGAGTGGTCGCATGTGTGAGGGGACTTTGGTCCGCGAGCATGGGGTCCGCATGATTGGGCTCGTTGAAAATTTGGTGAGCCTAGAGCTCATACTTCCACATGAGCTGTCTGTGGATTTGATTCTCCTCTCACTCCCTGCTGCATTCGACCCCTTTGTGGTCAACTTTAACATGAACAAGCTGGATGCCACTCTTGAGGAGTTGGTGAACATGCTTGTAGTGTTTGAGGGGACCATAAAGAAGGACAAGCCCGTCCTCCTATTGAGCTCTTCTTCCTCCGCGAATAAAGGGCCCAAACGTCATGGTAAGAAGCGTTCTATCCCGGCGAAAGGGGACAAGCCCAACAAGAAGCCGAAGGCAAAGTCTTCCAAGCCCGACAAAATTGAGGACGTTTTCCACCACTTCCACAAGACTGGGCATTGGAGGAGGAACTGTCGAGATTACCTCGAGTAGCTGCGAACTGCAAAAGGTACATTCTACATTGAAATAAACTTGTCTCTTAATTCTACTTCTTGGGCACTTGATACCGGATGTGGATCTCATATCTGCAATGATTTGCAGGTAATGACAAGAAGTCGACGGCTTAGGATGGGTGAGACCCAATTGAGGCGGGGCAGCGGAGCAAGGGTTGCAGCCGAAGCAATAGGAGACGTTTATTTATTTATGCATTCTGATTTTAAGTTGTTATTAAAAGATGTATTATTCGTTCCCGAGTTAATAAAACACATTATTTCCGTTTCTATGCTTAATAGTGATGGTTATTCTTTTCATTTTGCTAATTCGATTTGCAACATATACAAGAATGAATGTTTAATAGGAATTGGGGAACGCGAAAACGATCTATACAACTTAAAATTAAAAGAAGTTCCAACTCACGATTTAAAAACACACACAACAACGATTAAAAGGAAAAACGATAATCAAAACCTGACCGAACTTTGGCACACTAGGCTAGGTCATATTTCATTAAGAAGGATGCACAAGCTAGTGGGAGATGGCATGTTTGAAATGTCAGACACCGATTCTTTTACTACTTGTGAATCATGTCCAAAAGGTAAAATGACCAAGTTGCCCTTCAAAGGCAAGCCTGAACGTGCTCAAGATCTGTTGGACTTGATCCACACTGATGTGTGCGGCCCACTTAGCATTAGTACTAAATTCGGCTACACCTACTTCATCACGATAATTACTCTAGGTATGGGTATCTGTACTTGATGAAGCACAAGTCTGAATCCTTTGAAAAGCTTAAAGAGTTCAAGGTTGAAGTAGAAATCAACTGAGTAAAACTATTAAATCACTTAAATCTGATCGAGGTGGAGAATACTTAAGTGCCGAGTTTCAAGATTGTCTAAAAGAGAATGAGATTCTCACTCAGTGGACCCCTCCGGCCACACCACAACTCAATGGTATAGCGGAGCGTCGTAATCGAACCCTGTTGGACATAGTTCGATCTATGATGAGCTTTACTGAACTTCTTTCCTCGTTTTGGGGCTATGCGCTCGAAACGGCGGTAATGTTGTTGAAAAAAGTTCACACCAAGGTAGTGAATAAAACTCCATATGAGATATGGATGGGAAAACCTCCTAAGTACTCGTACTTGAGGATTTGTGGATGTCCTACTTACGTGAAGCAGACAGTGGGAGATAAGCTGGATCCAACTTATGCTACTTCATTGGGTATACAAAGAATTCAATTGGATACTATTTCTACTATCCTAATGAAACAAAAGTGTTTGTTTCTAGGAATGCCACCTTCCTTGAGAATGAATTTCTACTAGATAGAAAATGTAAAATAGCAGAACTCGAAGAAGTTCGAGAGCCAACTGAAGTACCATGTGAACCTCCCACACCTTAAGAACCGATCCCTAAGGTGCACGAACCTAGGAGGTCTGGCTTCTAGGGCTCTTGAAAGATATGGTTTCTTACTTGAAGAGGATCCAAGTGATCCAAATATTGGATGTGATCCAAGAACCTTTAAGGAAGCAATTTCCGATGTTAATTCTGATTTATGGCTTGAAGCAATGCAATCTGAGATAGACTCAATGCATTCGAACCAAGTCTGGACTCTTGTAAATCCTCCTGAAGGAATCGGTCCTATTGGGTGTAAGTGGATATACAAGAGAAAAGCTTGGGCCTGATGGTAAGGTACTGACCTACAAGGCGCGATTGGTTGCAAAAGGTTACACTCAAAGAAAAGATGTTGACTACGATGAAATCTTTTCACCAGTCGCAATGTTCAAGTCAATTAGAATTTTGCTTTCCATAGCTGCATGGTACGACTATGAGATATGGCAAATGGATGTGAAGAATGTGTTCCTTAATGGAAACATTAAGAAAGAGATCTTTATGACACAGCCTGAGGGCTTCACATCTGTAGGAAGTGAGCATAAAGTATGCAAACTTCAGAGATCGATCTACGGTCTCAAGCAAGCATCGAGAAGTTGGAACTTCAGATTCGATGAAACAATTAAAGAATTTGGTTTCATCAATATTCCTGAGGAGCCATGCATGTATAAGAAGGTAGTCAAGGATGCTGTGACATTCCTGGTACTTTATGTTGATGACATTCTACTCATTGGGAATGATGTAGGAATGTTGCAATCAACTAAAGTACGGTTATCTGACAGATTTTCAATGAAGGACCTGGGTGAAGCATCCTATGTTCTTGGAATTCAGATCTATAGGGATAGATCGAAAAGGATGCTTGAACTCACAAGTGACCTACATCGATACCATACTTAAGAGGTTCTCTATGGAAGAGTCCAAGAGAGAACACCTACCTATGTGCCACCGGGTCACTCTATCTAAGTCTATGTGTCCAAATACTGATGCAGAGATAGAGAGTCTGGCACGTGTGCCATATGCTTTGGCAATAGGTAGTATTATGTATGGCATGATCTTGACCAGACCGGATGTCGCCAATGTTAGAGTAGATGCCCAACTAGCCAACTTGTGGCGTGTGGGTTTTATTGACTCTTTGTATAACGATCTTTATTTATGAAATTCGCATTCTTTTATGGCATTCTTTATTTTCATTATGTTATAATGTTAACAATTGTGTTGGATAAAGACCTAGAATGCACCATAGTGTATGTTAGATGTGATAGTGGATATGATGGCTATCATGAAACACATCTAATAGTCACTGTGTATTCTGAACTCGTTCCTAGTCGATTGGACCGTCAAAATTTGGATAAGGCCGCTCGATCTTGAGACTAGCATCTGCGATGTGAAGTACCACGTTTCATTGGTAGGGAACATTGTGATGTTCTGAGCATGCAGATGGATAGTGACCTGGTGATCTATCGAACTACCCTCGTTCGGACTTTCCAAGTGGTTACCATTTGTCGAGTGGATAAGTCCGAGGTCTTGGTTGTACTGATTAGTCCTCACTACTCGAAACGTCATTGAGACTCTACATGATAGGTGCCTCACTTTGACCCATTTATCGACTCAGCTGGGGTCATTAGGTGGCGGGATTGGGTGAGGTCCCGATGCATGTAGGAGTCGATGCTTCGTTGTCGAGGATTCACCGCTCGCTTTCATGCGTGGATATCCTATGCTATCTGAGGAGATAATAGTGCGATAAACCTCTGGACAGAGTACTAGATGTGTTTTAGGTAAATGGGTTTACCTAGTAACACACGTGATGTCACTATTTGATCTCCGAGATATATTCATAGTTATTGGATCTCTAGCGACTCTCCATGTACCAATGGTCGTTGATCTGATCGGGATATATGTGTTGAAAGGACCGTACTGTATGCTAACCACGACCAAATGGTCTTTCAGGCACTATCAGTGATACCTAGGGGATCATGGGGCGATGTTGCTAGCCGCTTTACCATGATCCGATGGATCAGTCCGAAATTGTGATTTCGGAGTGACAATGGTTGTGAGCCCACGGCTAGCTGTATCCCTGAACCATTGAGGGTCACACAAGTACTGGTTTCACGATTCCCGCATGGAAATTGAGCTCACTGTGTTGAGAATAGGAGGAGAAATTTAGGGAGTGCGACTTCCTAAAAGTCAACAGGGGTCAAATTGCGATTTCCCAAAAGTTGAAGGGCTAAACTGCAATTTTGGACTAGGTGGTCTGAAAAATTGTTTTCGCATCATAATACTCAGTTTTGGAAACTATGTAGATCGGTCCGATCAGATCGTCGATCGGAGTTATGATGAAGCCATGGTGATGAAAATGAACCGAATGTTCATATGGACCTGGGCCTGACCCAGGCCCATTGGGCCGGTCCAAGCCCATCACTAGTCTACATATGCATGGCCTAGGGTTGATGTATGACACACTACACAACACAAAACCCTAGCCTCCAAACGCCGCCCACCCCTCTCCTCCACGCCTCTCTCGGCCGACCGTCCTTGCGCCGCCCGCCGTCCGCCGTGCCACCGCCCGCCGTCGGTGCTCACGTGATTGGACTTGTTCCCATCACGTCGATGAGGAGATTCCGTCCGTGGTAAATTCGTCAGCCCTTCTACTGCAGACTGACGAAGGAGTCCTGTTTCCAGTCGTGGACCGGATTAGGAGATCTACCGCCGCCTACCTTGAAGTGCCAATTTCCCTGTGAATCTGGTCGGAGTCAGGCGCCTAGAAGCCAGCAAGGTAACGCTCTAAAACATCCTATGTATATTTTATTGCATTATTTTGTTATGTATTGAACGTTTCCGAGGCAAAGTTTGAAACTTCCGCTGCGCCCCCGGGAACGGGATCCGGATCTGCCACTGTGCCAACAGTAGTATCAGAGCCAAGGCTCGGATCTATCAATACATAATTTGTGCCTTATTGC
>KQ997644.1:106844-121066 GCA_001598015.1 Dorcoceras hygrometricum | reverse complement strand
TTGATCTGATCGGGATATATGGATTGAAAGGACCGTACTGTACGCTAACCACGACCGACTGGTTCTTGCAGGCACTATCAGTGATACCTAGGGGATCATGGGGCGATGTTGCTAGACGCTTTACCATGATCCGTTGGGCAAGTCCGGAATTGTGATTCCGGAGCCGCAATGGTTGTGGGCCCATGGCTAGCTGTATCCCTGAACCATTGAGGGTCACACAAGTACTAGATTCGAGATTCCCGCACGGATACTCAGCTCAATGTGTTGAGCAAGAGAAGAGGATTTTGGGGAGTGCGACTTCCTAAAAGTCAACATGGGTCAAACCGAGGTTTCCCGCTGTTGAGGGGAAAAATGGTCATTTTGCACTGGGGTTCTGAAAAACGGTTTTTCAGATCATATTATTCAGTTTCGGAAACTGAGTCGATCGGTCCGATCTGATCGGCGATCGGAGTTACGATGAAGTCTCGGTGGTGGAGATGAACTGAATGTTCATTGTTGGACCCGGGCCCGTTGGTCCGGTCCAAGTCCAAAACTTAATCTATTTATATATACTTTAAGAGACTTAATTAACTCATAACACAACTTAACCTAACCCTAGACACAAAGTAGCCGCCTCCCCTCCTCTCTACACACGCCGCCGCCGCCGCCGCCTCGAGTCGCCGGAATTCGTTCCGGCCGATTCGACGAGGAGAATCCGTTCGTGCAGAATTTGTCAGTGCTTCTAGTGTAGGCTGACAAAGGAGTCTCGGTTCTGGTCGTGGACCGGATTGGCGATTTCTACCGCAGTCTACCGAGAAGAGCCAACGTTATTGTAACTACGGTTGGAGCCAGGCACAAGTGCCAGCAAGGTAGTGGTTTTTGAACCCCCTATGTATGTCGAATTTTGAATTCTATTTTTCGTATTGATCGTCTCCCGGCTGTTTATTCTATTTTCTTCCGCTGCCTCGCCGGGGGGCGGATCCGGATCCCCAACACTTCGGTCCGCAAGCATGGGGTTCGTATGATTGGGCTCGTTGAAAAGCTGTCGGGCCTTGATATCGCACTTCCACACGAGCTGTCGGTGGATGTACTTCTCCTCTCACTACCCGCTGCATTTGACCCCTTTGTGGTCAACTTCAACATGAACAAGCTGGCAGCCACCCTTGAAGAGGTGGTTAACATGCTTGTAGTGTTTGAAGGAACCATAAAGAAGGACAAACACGTCCTCCTTATGGGCTCTTCTGCGAAGAAGGGGCCCAAACGTAAGGGCAAGAAGCGTTCTACCCATGCGAAGGAGGAAAAGCCCACCAAGAAGCCAAAGGCAAAGGCTTCCAAGCCAAACAAGAGCGAGGATGTTTGCCACCACTGCCACAAGCCTGGGCATTGGAGGAGAAACTGCAATGAGTACCTCGAGCAGTTGCGAACTGCGAAAGGTATGTTCTATATTGAAATAAATATGTCTCTTAGTTCAACTTCTTGGGTACTTGATACCGGATGTGGATCTCATATCTGCAATGATTTGCAGGTGATGACAAGAAGCCGACGTCTTAGAGAGGGTGAGACCCACTTGAGGCTTGGCAATGGAGCAAGAGTTGCTGCTATAGCTATAGGAGATGTCTATTTATTTCTGTCTTCTGATTTTAAGTTGTTATTACGAAACGTTTTGTTTGTTCCCGAATTAATAAAGAATATTATTTCTGTTTCTATGCTTGATAGTGATGGATATTTACAAGAATGAATGTTTGATTGGAATTGGGGAACGCGAAAACGATTTATACACCTTAAAATTAAAAGAAGTTCCAACTCGCGATGTCGAAGCACCTACAACAACGATTAAAAGGAAACACGATAACTTGAACCCAGCACAACTTTGGCACGCTAGTCTAGGTCATATTTCTCTAAGTAGGATGAACAAGTTAGTTAGGAGTGACATGTTTGATCTGTCAAACATTAACTCCCTACCAACTTGTGAGTCTTGTCTCAAGGGAAAGATGACTAAGCAACCCTTCAAGGGCAAGGGTGAGCGTGCTCAAGGCCTATTGGATTTGATCCATACTGATGTATGCGGACCATTTAGTATTGGTACTAAATACGGTCACACATACTTCATCACCTTTACCGACGATTACTCTAGGTATGGGTACTTGTACTTAATGAAGCACAAGTCTGAATCCTTTGAAAGGTTCAAAGAATTCAAGGCTGAAGTAGAAAATCAATTAGGCAAAAGTATTAAAGCACATTGATCTGATCGAGGTGGTGAATACTTGAGTGCTAAATTTCAAGACTATCTGAAAGAGAATGGGATTCTCTCACAGTGGACCCCTCCGGCCACACCACAGCTCAATGGTGTAGCGGAGCGTCGTAATCGAACTTTGATGGACATGGTTCGATCTATGATGAGCTTCACTGAGCTTCCTACCTCGTTTTGGGGCTATGCGCTCGAAACGGCGGTAATGTTGTTGAACAATGTCCACACCAAGGCAGTGGATAAGACTCCATATGATATATGGATGGGCAAACCACCCAAGTACTCATTCATGAGGATTTGGGGATGTCCTGCTTACGTGAAGCAGACAGTGGGAGATAAGCTGGATACGAGATCCATCTTATGCTACTTCATTGGGTATCCAAAGAATTCCATTGGATACTACTTCTACTATCCAAGTGAAACAAAAGTGTTTGTTTCTAGGAATGTCACCTTTATGGAAAGGGAATTTCTACTTGATAGAAAGGGCAAAATAGTAGAACTCGAAGAGGTTCGAGAACCAACTGAAGTACCAGGTGAATCTCCTGCACCTCCAGAGCCAGCACCAGAAATGGTCGCACCTAGGAGATCCGAAAGGGTTCCTAGGGCTCCTGAGAGATATGTTTTTATCTTTGAAGATGATCAAAGTGATCAAGTTGTTGGATCTGATCCAAGAACTTTCAAGGAGGCAATTTCCGATGCTGATTCTAATTTGTGGCTTGAAGCAATGCAGTCTGAGTTTGACTCCATGCATGCGAACCAAGTTTGGACTCTTGTTAACCCTCCCGAAGGAATTGTTCCTATTGGGTGCAAATGGGTATACAAGAGGAAACTTGGGCCTGATGGTAAGGTAATGACCTACAAGGCACGACTGGTCGCGAAAGGTTACACTCAAAGGCAAGGTGTTGACTATGATGAAACCTTCTCGCCAGTCGCAATGTTCAAGTCAATTAGAATCTTGTTAGCCATAGCCGCATGGTACGACTATGAGATATGGCAAATGGATGTGAAAACTGCGTTCCTTAATGGAAACATTAAGGAAGAGATCTATACGACGCAGCCTGAAGGTTTCACATCTGTAGGAAGTGAGCATAAGGTATGCAAACTTCAGAGATCGATCTACGGTCTCAAACAAGCATCGAGGATTTGGAACCTTAGATTCGATGAAACAATTAAGGAATTTGGTTTCATAAAGAATCCCGAGGAGCCATGTGTATATAAGAAGGTAGTTAAAAGCGCTGTGACATTCCTCGTACTTTATGTTGATGACATTCTACTCATTGGGAATGATGTAGGAATGCTGCAGTCAACTAAAGTATGGTTATCGAGTAGATTCTCGATGAAGGACATGGGTGAAGCATCCTATATTCTTGGAATACAGATCTATCGGGATAGATCGAAACGGATGCTCGGACTCACCCAAGCTACCTACATCGATACCATACTTAAGCGGTTCTCTATGGAAGAGTCCAAGAGAGGACACCTACCTATGTGCCACGGGGTCACTCTATCTAAGTCTATGTGTCCGAAGACTGATGAGGAGATAGAGAGTATGACACGTGTGCCATATGTCTCGGCAATAGGTAGTATTATGTATGGCATGATCTCAACTAGACCGGATGTCGCATATGCTCTGAGTGTCACGAGCCGCTACCAGGCCAACCCCGGCCAATTACATTGGAAGGCTGTGAAGGATATTCTTAAGTACTTGCGAATGACTAAGAATATGTTCATGGTCTATGGGGGTGGTGAACTGAAATTGGAAGGCTACACTGATTCTAGCTTCCAATGTGATGTGGATGATTCGAAGTCTACCTCTAGATTTGTATTCATGCTCAATGGTGGTGCTGTCTCTGTTAGAGTAGATGCCCAACTAGCCAACTTGTGGCGTGTGGGTTTATAGACTCTTGTATGAAACAATATTTATATATGATATTCGCATTTATTTATATGCCGTTCTTTACTTTCATTGTGTTGTATGATGATTAACAATTGCGTTGAGTAAAGACCTAGAATGCACTAAAGTGTATGTTAGATGTGATAGTGGGTATGACGGCTATCATGAAACACATCTAATAGTCACTGCGTATTCTGAACAAGTTCCTAGTCGATTGGGCCGTTAAAATGAGGATAAGGCCGCCCGAGCTTGAGACTAGTATCTGTGATGCGAAGTACCATGTTTCATTGGTAGGGAACATTGTGATGTTCTGAGCATGCAGATAGATAGTGACCTGGTGATCTATCGAACTACCCTCGTTCGGACTTTCCAAGTGGTTATCATTTGTCGAGTGGATAAGTCCGAGGTCTTGGTTGTACTGATTAGTACTCACGACTCGAAACGTCATTGAGACTCTACATGATAGGCGTCTCACTTTGACTCGTTTGCCGACTCACTTGGGGTCATCAGGCGGTGGGATTGGGTGAGACTCCGATGCATGTAGGAGTCGATGCATCGTTGTCGAGGATTCACCGTTCGGAGACATGCGTGGATATCCTATGCTATCTGAGGGGATAATAGTGTATGAATCTCTGGCCAGAGTACTAGAAGTGTTTTATGTAAATGTGTTTACCTAGTTACACTCGCGATGTCACTATTCGATCTCCAAGATGTATGCATAGCTATCGGATCTATAGCGACTCTCGATTTACCAATGGTCGTTGATCTGATCGGGATATATGGATTGAAAGGACCGTACTGTACGCTAACCACGACCAACTGGTTCTTGCAGACACTATCAGTGATACCTAGGGGATCATGGGGCGATGTTGCTAGACGCTCTTACCATGATCCGTTGGGAAAGTCCGGAATTGTGATTCCGGAGCCACAATGGTTGTGGGCCCACGACTAGCTGTATCCCTGAACCATTGAGGGTCACACAAGTACTGGATTCGAGATTCCCGCACGGATACTCAGCTCAATGTGTTGAGCATGAGAAGAAGATTTTGGGGAGTGCGACTTCCTAAAAGTCAACAGGGGTCAAATCATGATTTCCGCTGTTGAGGGGCAAAACGGTCATTTTGCACTGGGGTTCTGAAAAATGGTTTTTCAGATCATAGTATTCAGTTTTGGAAACTGAGTCGATCGGTCCGATCTGATCGGCAATCGGAGTTACGATGAAGTCACGGTGATGGGGATGAACCGAATGTTCATCCGTTGACCCGGGCCTGTTGGCCGGTCCAAGTCCGTCATCAAGTCTACTTAAGGTAGACTTAGACTTAATTAACTAATAACTTAACACAAACCCTAACCCTAAGAGACGCGCCGCCGCCGCCTCCTTCGCCGGAAATTGTTTCGGCCAATCTTTCGAGGAGAATCCATCCGTGCCGATCTCGTCAGGCCTTCTAGTGCAGGCTGACGAAGGAGTCTCGTATCCGGTCGTGGACCTGATTGACGTTATCTACCGCAGTCTACCGTGAAGTGCCGGTTCCTTGCGAAACTGGTCGGAGCCAGGCACGAGTTGCCAGCAAGGTAATCAACGTTAAAACACCCTATGAATGTCATAGATTGATTTGTTTATAGAATTGTATTGATCGTCTCCCGGCCAAAATTTTGTTCTTCCGCTGCCTCGCCAGGAGGCGTGATCCGGATCCGCCGTGGTTCCCCAACAGTCTCTTGGAAGAGTTCCAAGCAAGACACCATCGCGGATTCAACCACTTAGGCTGAGTACATCACAGCATCAGCTGCTGCTAAGGAGGCGGTTTGGATAAGGAATTTCGTCCAAGAATTGGGCGTCATTCCTGATGGAGTTGGTCCAGTCCCGGTGTACTGCGACAACACGGGTGCCGTTGTGCAAGAAAAGGAGCCTAGGTCTCACCAAATATCCAAACATATACTGAGGAAATACCACATAATCTGGGATATTGTGGCTAGAGGTGACATAGCAGTTGAGAGAGTCGCCTCTGTGGACAACGTTGCTGATCCACTTACGAAGCCCTTGCCAGGACCGTTGTTTGAAAAACATCACGAAACAATGGGACTGCGTCTGATGAGTAGTTAGCTTTAGGGCAAGTGTGAGATTGTTAGAGTAGATGCCCAACTAGCCAACTTTTGGCGTGTGGGTTTATAGACTCTTGTATGAAACGATCTTTATATATGATATTCGCATTTATTCATGGCTTTCTTTATTTTCATTATGACTATAATGTTAACAATAGTGTTGGATAAAGACCTAGAATGCACCATAGTGTATGTTAGATGTGATAGTGGGTATGACGGCTATCTTGAAACACATCTAATAGTCACTGTGTATTCTGAACTCGTTCCTAGTCGATTGGGCCGTCAAAATGAGGATAAGGCCGCCCGAGATTGAGACTAGTATCTACGATGTGAAGTACCGTGTTTCATTGGTAGGGAACATTGTGATGTTCTGAGCATGCAGATAGATAGTGACCTGGTGATCTATCGAACAACCCTCGTTCGGACTTTCCAAGTGGTTACCATTTGTCGAGTGGATAAGTCCGAGGTCTTGGTTGTACTGATTAGTCCTCACGACTCAAAACGTCATTGAGACTCTACGTGATAGGTGTCTCACTTTGACTCGTTTGCCGACTCACTTGGGGTCATTAGGCGGCGGGGTTGGGTGAGACCCCGATGCATGTAGGATTCGACTCTTCGTTGTCGAGGATTCACCGTTCGCTTACACGCGTGGATATCCTATGCTATCTGAGGGGAAACGTCATTGAGACTCTACGTGATAGGTGTCTCACTTTGACTCGTTTGCCGACTCACTTGGGGTCATTAGGCGGCGGGGTTGGGTGAGACCCCGATGCATGTAGGATTCGACTCTTCGTTGTCGAGGATTCACCGTTCGCTTACACGCGTGGATATCCTATGCTATCTGAGGGGATAATAGTGTATATCTCTGGCCAGAGTACTAGAAGTGTTTTAGGTAAATGGGTTTACCTAGTAACACTCGCGATGTCACTATTCAATCTCCAAGATGTATGCATAGTTATCGGATCTCAAGCGACTCTCGATTTACCAATTGATGGATCTGTTTTGACAGATCCTGATTAAGTTTTGAATTACACAAAACCTGTTATTGTGTTTCTAACAATTTCACTTGAGTGTACAGATTCCAGGATCGAAGAAGATGATGAACAGTAGAAAAAACTGTCCAGTCGATGGTTCAAGTTAAAGTTCAGCAGTTGGTTTGATGCATTCATTTAGACGGCAGCTGGATTATCAATGGAGACGTCCAAAGTTGAATCAGTTGTTCGTAATCAGGCGGAGGCCAATTCAGACCAGCAGATGTGATTATTGCTTAGAGAGCCTGAACCAGCTGGTGCGCTAACAAGAGCTGGTAACAGCAGTGATGACGTCAGCACATATAATGGAGATAGCTGTGAGCAGCAAGGATGACGTCATCACAAACAGCAGTGAGCTACAGTGATCAGCAGTTAAGCAAAAGCTATCAGCAGATGAGAAGAGAGTCGCAAGTTACTGTTGAAGAAGCTGTTGTCAATTACTGTTAACGAATCTGTTAGCAGTCACGATTCTTATTACTGTTAACGAATCTGTTAGCAGTCGCGATTATAAGTACTGTTGACGAATCTGTTGACAGTCACTATTCAAGAAGCTGAGAACAGCAAATGTAAAAGTGAAGAAAGCGACGTAGTGCTGAAGAATCAGCAGATGAAGAAAGACCAGCAGTAGCGCAAGCGCATATAAATCAGCAGATGGTTAGAGTTCAGCAGATGAAGAGAGATCAGCTGTTGTGCAAGCAGGCGTTGAAGCAAAGAGAAAGCTGGATCAGCGATGATGACATCAGCAGTGATGTCATCACAACCAGCAGGTAGCTTGTACATCCAGACGCAAGAGAGAAGCGACGTCGTAGAGGAGGAAATCCAGTCGCAAGCTACTGTTCACCAGCAGTTGGTACTTGGAGATAGCGATAGCAAAACGATGTCGTTTACATAAGTTGATACGACAGCGTTTTGCCTTCGCGCTAAAGATTCAGCAGATGCTCTTTGCGTTGATAACCAGCAGTCGCAAGAACCAGCAGGTAGTTTGTACATCCAGTCGAGAGCAACAGCGTTATATTCAACCAGTCGAGGATGCATAGCAAACGATGTCGTTTGAATAAGTTGATACCCATCATTTGATCTACCCAGTCGTGGGAAGTCCACTCGCAAGCATTTGAAACCAACGACTGGACAACCAGCTGCAAGCATATCGTTACCACCAGCTGGACAACGAGACACAAGCAACAGCACATCCAGTCGTGAGCTACAATGAACCAGCTGTTGCTATGAATCCAGTCGACATGGAATCCAGTCGCGCAGATGTAGTGGAGAGTTACAATCCAGACGCAAGATATCCAGTCGTAGTATTTGAAGCTTCAGCAGTAGCGCAAAGAATTCAAATGGAATCAACGCTCAAGATGGAAAGAATCAATGGCTAAAATAGAGTCGTGCAATTGCCTGAAATCAGGGAACAAGATTTGTACTATTCTGGGAAATAGTACAATTTACAGAGGAGCATTGCACAGAAATGGAAAGAAGACGACAATTTGGCCTTGACAAGCGCAGAACAGATTTGGATCTACAGTCTAACGGCCATATTTCAAACAGAGGCTATATATGCGAAGGCAACGCCATTGAAGAAGGTTGACGAGAAGACGAGAGAGACGAGTGAAAATAGATCGGTGAGAGAGTTGGTCACTGTGAGGCTGTCGCAGAAAATATGTTGCACAGTGCACCAGCAGAGGGAAAATGAACAGAAAGACGAAGCAATCGACCTCCATTAGAGAGGAGCTTTCACGAGAGTCGATTGCTGAGTTTTAATTAGCTTGTGTAGAAGCAATTTCCCTAGTGTGTGAGAAACAGAGAGTTGAGCGTTTCATTGTATCAAATCTCACACACAGAGATTCATTCACATTGTATTAGTGAATGAATCTCAAAACGTTTCAAACAGTCCCGTCCAAGCACGATGACGTAAAACTCATGTGTATGTAGTTAGTCACACAGTTGCGGCTGGTGTGCATTGTTGAAGTCTAGGAGTTCTCACAGCTGCTGGTTGTGGGATCGGGTCTGTACACGAGTTGTAAGATCAAATCTTCTAGTGGATCCTTCCGAGGTGGAAGAAGGGGAGATGTAGGACATTGAGGTCCGAACTTCCAGAAACAAATATGCTGCGTGTCGTATCTCTTTTATTCATTCAGCACTCATATTTACTTTAGCACGCATAACACACGTTTACAATTCAGCACTTGCATTTTATACTTAGCATCGCATACAGTTAGCACACAAGCACTTGCAAAGTCTGGAACAGATTTATGTTGTACATAAATCTGTTTGAGTTGTTTTAAAATATAGGATTCAGTTCTGGTATTTTCCGCATGATTTTTTAAATCATACCAGATCTGTCTCCGGTGCTCTTTGTGAGTTTTTTAAGTGTTCAAGAACAAGAGGTATTGCACCTCCAGTTATAAGTAGCAGCGTGCAAAATCTTTTAACTCATTTTAATTGCACGGCTGCTGATCTTTTGATCCTATTTTCGGACCAACACCAATGGTCGTTGATCAGATCGGGATATATGTGTTGAAAGGACCGTACTGTACGCTAACCACGAACAACTGGTTCTTGCAGGCACTATCAGTGATACCTAGGAGATCATGGCGCGATGTTGCTAGGCGCTTTACCATGATATATTGGGCAAATCCGAAATTGTGATTTCGGAGCCGCAATGGTTGTGGGCCCACGGCTAGCTGTATCCCTGAACCATTGAGGGTCACACAAGTACTGGATTCGTGATTCCCATACGGAAACTGAGCTCAATGTGTTGAGCATAGGAAGAGGATTTTAGGGAGTGCGACTTCCTAAAAGTCAACAGGGGTCAAATCGTGATTTCCCGCTGTTGAGGGGCAAAACGGTCATTATGGACTAGGTATCTGAAAAATTGTTTCTCACATCATAATACTCAGTTTTGGAAACTGATCCGATCTGTCCGATCAGATCGACGATCGGAGTTATGATGAAACCGCAGTGATTTAAATGAACCGAATGTTCATTTGGACCTGGGTATGACCCAAGTCCAATGGGCCGGTTCAAGCCCATCTACCAACTTAATTTAATTAAGATGATTAGGGCTTTTGATCACACTTGCATCATAACATAAACCTAGCTCACATAGCCGCCTCCTCTCCCACACACACCTCACGCCGCCGCCGACCGCCCGCCGCCGCCGCCCGCCCGCCGCCGCCGCCGTCGCCCGTCTTTTCGTGATCGGTACGCCGCCGCCGACCGCCCGCCGCCGCCGCCCGCCCGCCGCCGCCGCCGTCGCCCGTCTTTTCGTGATCGGACTTGTTTCGATCACTGCGTCGAGGAGAATCCGTTCGTGATAAAATCCATCAGCTTTCTAGTGCAGGCTGATTGGAGGAAGATCGATTCCGATCGTGGACCTGATTGACGATCTACCGCCCCCTACCGTGAAGAGCCAGTCTCCCTGTGATTCTGGTTGGAGCCAGGCTCCAGTCGCCAGCAAGGTAACACCCCGAGAAACGCCCTATGAATGGTTTATAGTGCTGTATTTTATTGTATTGAACGTTTCTCGGCGCTATTTTAAAACTTCCGCTGCGCCGCGGGGAGACGGGATCCGGATCCGCCACCGCTATTCCAACAAAAACGATTTATACACCTTAAAATTAAAAGAAGTTCCAACTCGCGATGTGGAAACACATACAACAACAATTAAAAGGAAGAACGATAGCTTGAACCCGGCACAACTTTGGCACGCTAGGCTAGGTCATATTTCCCTAAGTAGGATGAACAAATTGGTTAGGAGTGACATGTTTGAGATGTCGGACATTAACTCCCTATCAACTTGTGAGTCTTGTCTCAAGGGAAAGATGACTAAGCAACCTTTCATGGGCAAGCCTGAACGTTCCCAAGCCTATACTGATGTGTGTGGCCCACTTAGTATTGGTACTAAGTACGGTCACACATACTTCATCACCTTTACCGATGATCACTCTAGGTATGGGTACTTGTACTTAATGAAGCACAAGTCTGAATCCTTTGAAAGGTTCAAAGAATTCAAGGCTGAAGTAGAAAATCAATTAGGGAAAAGTATTAAAGCACTTCGATCCGATCGAGGTGGAGAATACTTGAGTGCTGAATTTCAAGACTATCTTAAAGAGAATGGGATTCTCTCACAGTGGACCCCTCCGGCCACACCACAACTCAATGGTGTAGCGGAGCATCGTAATCGAACCTTGATGGACATGGTTCGATCTATGATGAGCTTCACTGAGCTTCCTAGCTCGTTTTGGGGTTATGCGCTCGAAACGGCGGTAATGTGTTGAACAATGTCCACACCAAGGCGGTGGATAAGACTCCATATGAGATATGGATGGGCAAACCGTCCAAATACTCATACATGAGGATTTGGGGATGTCCTGCTTACGTGAAGCAGACAGTGGGAGATAAGCTGGATAATAGATCCATCTTATGCTACTTCATTGGGTATCCAAAGAATTCTATTGGATACTACTTCTACTATCCCAACGAAACAAAAGTGTTTGTTTCTAGAAATGCCACCTTTATGTAAAGGGAGTTTCTACTTGATAGAAAAGGCAAAATAGTAGAACTCGAAGAGCTTCGAGAACCGTCTGAAGTACCAAGAGAATCTCCCGCACCTCAAGAGCCAGTACCAGAAATGGTTGCACCTAGGAGATCTGAAAGGGTTCCTAGGGCTCCTGATAGATATGGTTTCCTCCTTGAAGATGATCAAAGTGATCAAACTGTTGGATGTGATCCAAGAACTTTCAAGGAGGCAACTGCCGATGCTGATTCTAATTTTTGGATTGAAGCAATGCAGTTTGAGATTGACTCAATGCATGCGAACCAAGTTTGGACTCTTGTTAATCCTCCCGAAGGAATTGTTCCTATTGGGTGCAAATGGATATACAAGAGAAAACTCGGGCCTGATGGTAAGGTACTGACCTACAAGGCACGACTGGTCGCGAAAGGTTACACTCAAAGGCAAGGTGTTGACTATGATGAAACCTTTTCACCAGTCGCAATGTTCAAGTCAATTAGAATACTACTTGTCATAGTCGCATGGTACGACATGGATATGAAAACTGCGTTCCTTAATGGAAACATTAAGGAAGAGATCTATGTGACGCAGCCTGAGGGTTTCACGTCTGTAGGAAGTGAGCATAAAGTAAGCAAACTCTAGAGATCGATCTACGGTCTCAAACAAGCATCGAGGAGTTGGAACCTGAGATTCGATAAAACAATTAAGGAATTTGGTTTCATCAAGAATCCCGAGGAGCCATGTGTGTATAAGAAGGTAGTTAGGAATGCTGTGACATTCCTTGTACTTTATGTTGATGACATTATACTCATTGGGAATGATGTAGGAATGTTGCAGTCAACTAAATTGTGGTTGTCTAGTAGATTCTCGATGAAGGACATGGGTGAAGCATCCTATATTCTTGGAATACAGATCTATCGGGATAGATCGAAAAGGATGCTCGGACTCACCCAAGGTACCTACATCGATACCGTACTTAAGAGGTTCTCTATGGAAGAGTTCAAGAGAGGACACCCACCTATGTGCCACGGGGTCACTCTATCTAAGTCTATGTGTCCGAAGACTGATGAGGAGATAGAGAGTATGACACGTGTGCCATATGACTCGGCAATAGGTAGTATTATGTATGACATGATCTCAACTAGACCGGATGTTGCATATGATCTGAGTGTCATGAGCCGCTACCAGGCCAACCCCGGCCAAATGCATTGGAAGGCTGTGAAAGATATTCTTAAGTACTTACGAAGGACTAAGAATATGTTCATGGTCTATGGGAGTGGTGAATTGAAATTGGAAGGCTACACTGATTCTAGCTTCCAATGTGACGTGGATGATTCGAAGTCAACCTCTGGATTTGTATTCATGCTCAATGGTGGTGCTGTCTCTTGGAAGAGTTCCAAGCAAGACACCATCGCGTATTTAACCACTGAGGCTGAGTACATCGCAGCATCAGCTGCTGCTAAGGAGGCCGTTTGGATAAGGAATTTCGTCCAAGATTTGGGCGTAATTCCTGATGGAGTTGGTCCAGTCCCGGTGTACTGCGACAACACGGGTGCCATTTTGCAAGCAAAGGAGCCTAGGTCTCACCAAAGATCAAAACAAATACTGAGGAAATACCACATAATCTGAGATATTGTGGCTAGAGGTGACATAGCAGTCGAGAGAGTCGCCTCTGCAGACAACATTGCTGATCCACTTTCGAAGCCCTTGCCTGGACCGTTGTTTGAAAAACATCGCGAAACAATGGAACTGCGTCTGATGAGTAGTTGGCTTTAGGGAAAGTGGGAGATTGTTAGAGTAGATGCCCAACTAGCCAACTTGTGGCGTGTGGGTTTTATTAACTCTTTGTATAACGATCTTTATTTATGAAATTCACATTCTTTTATGGCATTCTTTATTTTCATTATGTTATAATGTTAACAATTGTGTTGGATAAAGACCTAGAATGCACCATAGTGTATGTTAGATGTGATAGTGGATATGATGGCTATCATGAAACACATCTAATAGTCACTGTGTATTCTGAACTCGTTCCTAGTCGATTGGGCCTTCAAAATGAGGATAAGGCCGCCCGAGCTTGAGACTAGCATCTGCGATGTGAAGTACCACGTTTCATTGGTAGGGAACATTGTGATGTTCTGAGCATGCAGATGGATAGTGACCTGGTGATCTATCGAACTACCCTCGTTCGGACTTTCCAAGTGGTTACCATTTGTCGAGTGGAAAGTCCGAGGTCTTGGTTGTACTGATTAGTCCTCACTACTCGAAACATCATTGAGACTCTACATGATAGGAGCCTCACTTTGACCCGTTTACCGACTCAGTTGGGGTCATTAGGTGGCGGGATTGGTGAGGTCCCGATGCATGTAGGAGTCGATGCTTCGTTGTCGAGGATTCACCGCTCGCCCTTATGCGTGGATATCCTATGCTATCTGAGGAGATAATAGTGTAATAAAT
>KQ997644.1:59186-106265 GCA_001598015.1 Dorcoceras hygrometricum | reverse complement strand
CACACACCACACCAAAAACCCCTAGCCTCCAAGCGCCGCCCACCCCTCTCCTCCACGCCTCTCTCGGCCGACCGTCCTTGCGCCGCCCGCCGTCCGCCGTGCCGCCGCCCGCCTCTGGTGCTCACGTGATTGGACTTGTTCCGATCACATCGACGAGGAGATTCCATTCGTGGTAAATTTGTCAGCCCTTCTAGTGCAGAGAAGGAAAGGAGTCCTGTTTCCAGTCGTGGACCGGATTAGGAGATCTACCACCGCCTACCTTGAAGTGCCAGTTTCCCTGTGAATCTGGCCGGAGCCAGGCGCCTAGACGCCGGCAAGGTAACGCTCTAAAACATTCTATGTATGTTTTATTACATTATATTTGTTATGTATTGAACATTTCCGGGGCAAATTTTGAAACTTCCGCTGTGCCCCCGGGAACGGGATCCGGATCCGCCACTGCGCCAACAGCCTATGCTCTGTGTCACGAGCCGTTACCAAGCCAACCCCGACCAAATGCATTGGAAGACTGTGAAAGATATTCTTAAGTACTTATGAAGGACTAAGAATATGTTCATGGTCTATGGGGGAGGTGAACTAAAATTATAAGGCTACACTGATTCTAGCTTCCAATGCGATGTGGATGACTCGAAGCCAACCTCTGGATTTGTATTCATGCTCAATGGTGGTGCTGTCTCTTGAAAGAGTTCCAAGCAAGACACCATCGCAGATTCAACCACTGAGGCTGAGTACATCGCAGCATCAGCTGCTGCTAAAGAGGTGGTTTGGATGAGGAATTTCGTCCAAGACTTGGGCGTAATTCATGAAAGAGTTGGTCCAGTCCCGGTGTACTGTGACAACATGGGTGCCGTTGTGCAAACAAAGGAGCCTAGGTCTCACCCAAGATCCAAACACATCCTGAGGAAATACCACATAATCCAGGATATTGTGGCAAGAGATGACATAGCAGTTGAGAGAGTCGCCTCTGTAGACAACATTGATGATCCACTTATAAAGCCCTTGCCAGACTCGTTGTTTGAACAACATCGCGAAGCAATGGGACTACGCATTATGAGTAGTTGGATTTAGGGCAAGTGGGAGATTGTTAGAGTAGGTGCCCAACTAGCCAACTTGTGGCATGTGGGCTTTTGACGACTCTTTGTATAAAACAGTCTTTGTTTATGAAATTCACTTTTTATATGGCATTCTTTATCGTCGTTGATTTTATAATGGTACAATTGTGTTGGATAAATACCTAGAATGCACCATAGTATATGTTAGATGTGATAGTGGATATGATGGCTATCATGAAACACATCTAATAGTCAGTGTGTTTTGTAAACTTGTTCCTACTCGATTGTGCCGTCAAAATGAGGATAAGGTTGCCCGAGTTTGAGACTAGCATCTGCGATGTGAAGTACCACGTTTCATTGGTAGGGAACATTGTGATGTTCTGAGCATGCAGATGGATGGTTTGCCTGGCGAACTATCGAACTACCCTCGTTCGGATTCTCCAAGTGGTTACCATTTGTCGAGTGGAGAGTCCGAGGTCTTGGTTGTATGGATTAGTCCTTACTACTCGAAACATCATTGAAACTCTACATGATTAGTCACCTCACTTTGACTCGTTTACCGACTCCGTGAGGGTCATCAGGTGTCGAGATTGGGTGAGGTCCCGATGCATGTAGGAGTCGATGCTTCGTTGTCGAGGATTCACCGCTCGCCATTGTGCATGGATATCCTATGCTATCTGAGGAGATAATAGTGTGACAAATCTCTGGCCAGGGTACTAGATGTGTTTTAGGTAAATGGGTTTACCTAGTAACACATGCGATGTCACTATTTGATCTCCAAGATGTATGCATGGTTGTTGGATCTCTAGCGACTCTCGATTTACCAATGGTCGTTGATCTGATCGGGATATATGTGTTGAAAGGACCGTACTGTATGCTAACCATGACCGATTGGTTCTTGCAGGCACTATCAGTGATACATAGGGGATCATGGGGCGATGTTGCTAGGCGCTTTATCATGGTCCGATGGGTAGATAGAAAATGTGTTTTCTGATTCACAATGAGTTGTGAGCCTGAACCATTGAGGGTCACACAGTGTACTGGTTTACCAATTTCCGTGCAGACAAAGATATGGTACTCAAAGTGTTGAGTATAGTAGGAGGAAGATTGGGAGTATGACTTCCCAAAAGTAGCTAAGGGAGTAGGACTTCCATATTTATCTACTGAGAGTAGACCTATCATATATAGATTTAATGGTCCGAAATTTGATTTTGCATCATAATGATCAGTTTTGTAAACTGAGCACATCGGTGATATCTGATCATCAATCGGGATTATGATGAGACCACAATCGAGGGAGTCGAACCGAACGTTCACAGTTGGAGTTGAACCAAACGTTCACAGTTCGAGTTGAACCGAATGTTCACAGTTCGAGTTGAATCGAATGTTCACAGTTCGAGTTGAACCGAACGTTCACTGTTTGAGTTGAACCGAATGTTCACAGTTTTGTTCGCATCAAACTCTTTCCTTAATCTATAAATATGGCAATGAAGGGACAAAGAAATACACACAACAAAATCTATTCAGCAATTTCTCCCCCTCTCCTCCTCTCCCTCCTCCCGTTGCCACCGCCACGCCGCCGCTCGCCGTCGCCATCGCACTTCGCTACGAACGTCCCGGCGAGAAGATTCTGCTCGTGAAATCTTCGTTGGGGTTCTAGTGCACTCCAACGAAGGAATTGGAAAACTGGTCGGTGGATCGGATTAGGAGCAACCAAATAAGTGCTATTTCCATTGGAGAAATAGTCGGAGCCGGGCGCATAGTCGCCAGACAGATAACAATCTAAACACCCATTATTCATGTTTATGTGTTTAAATTGTTTCTATTATCAGACCAATTTAATGTATTGACCGTTCCCGGGCAAAATTTTTAAACTTCCACTGCGCCTCGAGAGCGGGATCTGGATCCGGCGCCGGGCGCCAACATGCATCCATCAAGCTAGATAAAGATGAACTTGGAACTGTCATTGAGGTAGCCCTATATCACAGGATAATAGGATCATTGCTATACTTAAGCAGACTAGATATAATGTTTGACATCTCCATGAGTGCAAGATTAGAGGCTGATCCGAAACAATCCCATTATATTACTGTTAAAAAAAATTTAAAATATTTAAATATCACTCAGAAAGTGGGTCCTTGGTATCACAAAGACTCAAGTTTCAATTTAATTAGGTATTTTTGGTTTAGATTATGCAGGTTGTAAGATTGATCGGCATAGCACAAGTGATATATGCCAATTCTTGGGAGATATGTTATTTTCCTAGTTTAGCAAGAAGCAAACCTCCACAGCAACATTGAAAATAGAGGCAGGGTACTTAGCAATTAGCAGCTGTTGTGCTTAATTGCTCTTGATCGAGCAACAACTGAGATAATATGGATTTGATGCAACTGAAGCACCTATTTCTATGATAATACAAGTGTCAAACTTATTCCAATTCCAAGAGCTCGGATCGAAATTTTCAGAACCCTGTGCTGCATTCAAAACCAAGTATATTGATATGAGGCATCATGTTATCAAGGACCATGTGCTGAAAAAAGATATCTGGCTGGAGCATGTGCTTATAGATCATCAAGTTGCATATATCTTCACAAAGCCTCTACTGGATGCTAAGTTTTCTTATTTTAGAAGCATTTTAGGTCTCCTTGATATGTCTTAGTTCTGTATGCTTTTATTCAGGGGGAACAATTGTTCAAATAGATAAGCTTAGAAGTCGGCTGAATGCGTCTGTGCTGATATGACTCAGCTTAGGCACATATACAACATGATCTTATCAAATTATTTGGACAGTCTGTATCTCATCTGAAATATTAATGTTTATAAATGGTTGCAATTTTATCTCTTTTGAAACATATTTTCAAATCATATGGTTACTATTTTTGAAATTAAAAGTCTTTCAATCACCGCCTGATGCGTGTACTATCAAGTGTTATACGCTAACATTATATATATCATTCTTCTAAAACTTTTTCATCTTCCTTATGCATTCACATTCTCTGCAATTTTCCTTCTAGAATTTTTAATTTCCTTTGCAAAATATTTTCGCTGTTCCAACTTTTCCTCAAAATCACTACTAATGGCTTCTTTTGTTAGCAACGCTGTTGGATCTATGTTTACAGATCAGAATCTAAATTTTGATTAACACAAAATCTTATATTATCTTACTAACGGCTCAAGAGTGATGTGCAGTTGATAGTCTAGAGAAGACGATGAGATATCCAAACTGGAACAGTAAGGGGACGCCCAAGCTGGAACAGTTGAAGATGTTCATGCTGAAACAGTAAGGGGACGCCCAAGTTGGTAAAGCGGAGTGTTTTCCAGGTCGCAGAGGACACCAAGCTGGTTCACCAGCTTGATTCAAGAGCAGTTCAGTGGTCAAGTGCAGTAAGATCCAGTGAAGTGCAGAATTGCTCGTGCAGATCAAGTGCAGCACAAGTGCAGTGTTCAAGTGCAGAGCCGTAGACAAGCGCGGTGATCAAGTGTAGGTCAGATCACTAAGCGCAACCATAAGAAGTTCATCATAGGGATCTCAGTCTGGAGATAGACTGAATCGGAACTGGTTATAATATCCCAAAGAAGAAGGGATATAATCATTGATGCTGGATTGTAGTTCTACGAGGATAAGGTTTAAAGTACCCTCGAAGAACTGGCTCAATCAACCAGTGAAAGAAAGGTGTGATTGCTTATGGTTTGAAAAAGGTGTCTGAATGGAACAAGAGAACAAGCAAGTAATACAAAGGCTCTTGATGAGAAGAATAGAGCCAGGCTGATTATAGACAAACCAGCTCGGAGAAGAGAAAACCGGATCGAGAGAGCTGGTCAAGCTGGATGCTTATGAGAGATATGGACGCAGGAGTCTGTGATCATGAACAATGTCAACGCCTATGATGACGTGAAGACGGAAGATCACATACAATCTGATACCAAAGGAATCGTGGAGGAAGATTCCTATGGTGAAAGAAGTAACCAGCTGGGAACGAAACCAGCTGGGAAACAAGCTCAAAGTGCAGCAAATGTTCAAGAGTAGGAAAGAGCGGAACAAGAGCAGCGGGTGAACAAGAGCAAATAAAAAGAGAAGAAGAGAGCTTTGACCAGCTTACTGTAATAACCAAGCCAGCTCAAGCAAAACAGAGGCAAGCTGGTTAAGGTCAAACCAGCTCAGATAGCACATCAGCAGATGCTATCAAATCTACGAGTAAAGTGATTTGAATACAAGACTATACGATGATTGCTTTTCAGTATTCAAATCGATATGCTTGTGTTGTCTTCTCAAGTACATTGCTCACGTGCTTAAAGTGAGGAAACACCTGCAACACATAAAAGACAAAGGACACAAAGTACAACAGTGTCAGAAGACTTTTCAACGGCTACAACTTTGTGTCCAATGGACAAATCTACACAGAGGCTATATAAATCAAGAGCAGAGCACAAGCATAATGCAGAGCATGAACAGAGAAAGTAAGTGCTGAACAAAAAAGAATACAAGTGCAGTAAGGCATAAGACAGAGAGATTGTGCAAAAGTCGAAAGCTTGAACACCCATGTGGCAGCTGGTGTTCAAGTTGGTTGAGTGCCCAGGTGTGAGCTGGTGCACTGGAAGATATGCATCAATGATATATTCATCGACTGCACAATCTGGAAGACATTGAAGAAACAAATTGGAGAGCATCTTCCCAGTGTGAGATTTTGTCTTTGAGAGATTGAGCGTACACTGTAATTTCACACACAATTCACTCATATATTTGAGAGTTGAGCGATACAGAAAAATGAGTGAATCAAAAACAAAAATGACTTCCTTGTAGTCTTTTGACAGAGACGTTAAACAAGTCTATGTAGCCTTTCTCAGTGAGGCGTAAAAGAAGTGAAGTTAGACACACAACTTGCGAGCTGGTGTGCATAGGTGCTAGGAGTTCTTTCATCCGAGGTCTGTCGGATCGGGTTACAACGGGAGCCGCTGTAATCAAGGTCTTCTAGTGGATCCTTTCCGTTGCGGAAGAAGGGGAGACATAGGTGATTCAGCTCTGAACTTCCATAAACAAATTGCAGCGTATTTCTTTATAGATTTTTGCATTTAACATACATGCACTGCATATTTCGAAACTCCATATGCTTAAAACCATTAACAAGCTTTCGATTTTCAGAGTTCAGTTTGAGTTGTTTCCGCATGATTTATCTCATAACTCAATCTGTATCTCGATGCACAAAAATTTCAAGAACACTGAGCTATTGTATCTCAAGATTTAAATCAACCAGATTGCATGTGTTCAGGACCAGTTCGCAGAGCTGCTGGTAGAGTTCATGCGCGATTCGGTTCGAGTGTTGCGTGCTGATTATATTTCCAAACAATTTAAATACACGCAACTTGAGGGTTTGGTGTCTAAAGCTGTGTGAGAGCCCTCATGAGTTGTGTAAGAACTCATGAGACACCCCCTTTTCGATCCTATCAAACGCTCTTCAAATCAACTTCGACATCATGTTGTCTCTTCCTGAGGAAGTGATGGTTGCAATGTTCAAGACTCTGGAGGCATCTGGACTTAGAGGTTTTCTATGAGTTTTAGGGTCAATCTATGAGGAGGCTCTAACTTAGTTTTTTGCTGGAGCTAAGGTGGTCGATGGTGCAGTGGCTAGCACTTTGGGCAGTAAACATGTGGTGATTTCCCACAAAATATTAACTGAGGAGTTAAAGTTTCCAACCGAGAGAGTAATAAGCTTCTCGGGTTTGTCTACAGATGCAGTGGAAAGGATGAGGATGCAAGTGGAGTTTTTTATGACTCGGGTTCCCTTCAAGAGTTCTAGCAAGAAGAAGGAAATGAAAGCGGAGTACATACTGTTGAATGATATTGTGGTGAAGTCCTTGTCTGCCAAGTCGAGTTCCTTTGACATTGTTACGTCTGAGTAGTTCGGGATGATGGTGGCCATCAGCACTGGGATGCAGGTGATCCAGTAATGTGCCTTTTAGAATCTTTACTGCCATGATGGCCACCCCAGCCAATTAGTCACATGGGTATGATGTGCAAATCAGCAGGCTCCTGGAGAGATTTCCTGGTGTCGACCTTGGGGATTCGACTGCTCTCCATCCACTCAAAGTATGGAACATGAAACTTATAGAGCCAAGAATCCCACCACTATCTCTGATTTCTTGAAGATAAGAGGCAGATTTGGGAGGCTGAGAACTGAGCAGCTAAAGCCAGTATGAAGGCTGATGAATAAGCGAAGGATTAGTAAATGAGGAAGAGAGTGTCTGCGAGGAAAAAAGAGAAGTGAGAAAGAGGGAGTAGTTGGGGAGAAGAAGAAGAAGAAGAAGAAGAAGAAGAAGAAGAAGAGTGCAGCGAAAGGCGCCACTGGGAAGAAGAAGCTTATCTAAGGAGGCTCTGAGAGGCCTGTAGATATAGGTGGTGCTGTGGAGAGGGCTCCTGGACAGGATGGTAGAGTGGAAAATGAAAACTTAATTTACTGGCATCCGATTTAGAGTCTTCCTCACTTAAGACAGCCAAGTCTTGCAGTGAGTGTTTACACCAGCTAAGCAAGCACGGTCGAAGAGGCCTAAACCGGTGAACCAATCTTTGCTGTTCATGCATCATCTGCTGATGTTCAAACTTCTCAGAGGGAGAAGATCCCTAAGAATGTGAGTTTCTGATCTCTTGAAAAGATTGTTATCAATAAATAGATCAACTAGGCTACTTCAAATTTCTCTCGGATCATCCTGACGATAAGAGGAAGGGCGTCCTTGAGAATAACAAGTTGAACCCGGTTGAACAAGTTTTCTGGCTAGTAGTGGAATAAGTGTCCTAGTTCATGCAACTACGATTGGAGAGCTTTGATGCTTGGAGACATTTCACGACCGAGGTCGGGTTGAACAGAATAACTTCTATGAAGCCCATCTAGGATATGACAAAAGATGAAGACTTCTTAATGCCATGGGTTGAGACTGAGAAGCTGTCTGAGATAGTAAACAGGAGGTCACTGGTTGCTGCCAATATGAGTGATTACCATATTTGGTTTGTCGTGGCTAAACACTGAAGAAATTTTAGAGGGATAGCCCTATTGACCTGACTTAGAAAATCATAATTTAAAAATACACTTATACTTAAAATACGGGTTTTACAACAAATCACAAGCTGCAGGTAACAAGTACAAAGCATCCAAACCAACAAACCTCAAATCTGAATACAACCACGGCACGGGGCATTCCCCGACTACAACTCCAATCCACAATGCGAAGCGTCAGAGCATACCACAAAGCCTCCTGAACCTGAAGGTAAAGCTAACACCGGTGATGTAGTTATCTTCTCCTTGAGCAGTTGAAAGCTGTTCTCGCATTCCTTCGTCCAAAAAAATCTCTTGTCCTTCTGGGTCAGCTGTGTCATAGGCTTAGCTATACTGGAGAATCTCTCAATGAAGCGTCGATAATAGCTAGGCAACCCCAAAAAGCTACAAATCTCCGAGATGTTCTTGGGGTGTTCCTAGTTCACAACAGCCGCTACCTTACTGGGATCAACATATATTTCTTCAGCCGAAATGACATGACCTAGAAACACCACTTTATCCAACCAAAACTCACATTTAGAGAACTTGGCATACAGCTGTGAGTTTCGAAGTGTTTGGAGGACCAGCCTTAAGTGCTCCTTATGTTGCATGAAAGTCTTTGAATAAACCAATATGTCATAGATGAAAACAATCACGAACTGATCGACGAACTCTATTAAAACTCGATTCATTAGGTCCATGAAAACTGTCGGGCGTTAGTCAAACCAAACAGCATAACCAAGAACTCGTAATTCCCGCACCTCGTTCTAAACGCAATTTTTGCAACATCTTCTTCTCGAATTCGTAGCTGGTGATACCCTGAACGCAGGTCTATCTTATAATACACGATTGAACCTTGAAGCTGATCGAATAAATCATCGATCCTCGGTAAAGGGTATCTGATGATCATTCGTATGCTGAAAGCTGAGCTTGCTGAGATCCGTTGTAGTATGGGAAAATTCGAATGGAGTTTGGCCTGCCTGTGCTGTTACCAGAATACTCTATCTGTGTGGAAGTATCTGTGTGAAAGTAATTGGTGACACAACCCCAAGAGTAACAATGGAGGAGTTTCGGCAGATGATTGATGTTGATTCGTTTTCTATAGGGAATACGATGGAGCAACTGGCTTTTACCAGATCATAGGAGCACCAAGCTCCTAGTATCTCAGAGGAGTTTATGCCTCTAGTTAGTTTAGAAGAGACTGAGGCTATATTCACTCTTGAGAAGCTTGAAAAAATTTTGATTCTAGGAACAGAAGGTTCCTCAATGTACCTCAATGTACAGATACAATGATAATTAATGAGAATAAAAATGAAGCAACCGGCTCAATATCCAGAAGAGTAGTTAGTTGGGTCTATCGGAGAGAATTCAACAGTTTTCAGTTGAAAAATAGGCTCAGTCTTCAGATATTAAACATTTACAATCTTCAAGGAAAGAAGAGCAGGAAGTTTTACATATAGAAAAAGCAATAAATTCTTTGAATTTTACAGTTTAGTTGAGCTTGGACAGCTCAACAGATCAGACTAGGAATTCAGATTAGAGCGTGTAATAGATCAGAATAGAACAGACAAGATCAAATCGGATTATATGTACATGAATAGTTTAGATCAGCCAGCGTATCAAAGCATATCATATTAGAACATCGGATCATATCAGATAAGTTAAGCTGATCAGACCAGAGGAGTACATAAGATCAGATCTGAGCTGACTTTAGGGTTTTGAGCTTCAAGGGTCATTTATATCGTTGGAGAATGAGGCTTCAATCAGAATAAAATCAGAGCAGTTAGAGTATGAGGATTACCTTTTTAGAGCAAAAAAAAAGGAGCATTTAATGCATCAGTACGGAGCTTGTACAGAGCACTTAATGCGCATTAATTGCTTGAGGAGATCACACGAGGATTCTATGGATGAGCCTACCACACATTTATTATCGTTGAGATCCAAATCTATAAATAGCAGAAGTGTAGTGACAAGAACACTCTTGCAACCTCTCGCAATCTCTAACTGTTGGTCCGTTTGAAAATAGGATCACTAAGAGAAGATCAGCAGCCGCGCTTTGTTAAAGAACTTAAAGGATTTTCGCGCTGCTGATACATACTCTGGAGCTGCGATAGCTCGTTTGTTCTTGAACAAATACAATAAACAGAGCACCGGAGACAGATCTGGTATGATTTAAAAATCATGCGGAAAATACCAGAACTGAATCCTATATTTTAAAACAACTCAAACAGATTTATGTACAACATAAATCTGTTCGAGACGTGTGCTTGTGTGTGCTGCTGATATGCAAATGCTAAAAGCTGAACTGTAAATGCGAATGCTTGAGTGAATGCGTGCTGAACTGTAAACGTGCAATGCTAAAGTAAATGCTGAAAGCTTAAAGAACACAATACAGTACGCAGCATATTTGTTTATGGAATTTCGGATATCAACATCCTACATCTCCCCTTCTTCCACCTCGGAAGGATCCACTACTTCAAATGCACAACAGCCGCAACTGTGTGACTAACTACATACACAAGAGTTTTACGTCTTCATGCTTGGACGGGAACTGTTAACATATTTCGAGATTCATTCACAAACAGTTGTGAATGAATCCGGGTGTGTGAGATTGATACAATGAACGCTCAACTCTCTGTTTTTCTCACACACGAGGGAATGTGCTCTAACAAGCTAATCTAGACTTAGCAATCAACACTCGTGAAAAGCTCCTCTCTAATGGCGGTTGATTGCTTCGTCTATCTCTTCATTTTTCCCTCTGTTGGTGCACTGTATATTCAATGTAATTCTACCACAGTATGTAGATGCACCAACGTCGTCTCTCAACTGGACAACGACTTCACGAACACTCAGCAGAACACCTCTTCAAATGAGCGTCGCCTCTAATATATAGCCTCTGTAAATATCTTCCCGTTGGAAAGCTTCCAAAATTCTTCAGCGCTCCAGAAGGCTATCTTGTCTTCTTTCTATAATTGTGCAACGCTCCTCTGAAAAGTAAAAGTACTTGCGTCCTTTTCTTTGCAGGCTTCTGTCGCTTTCTTCATTTTGAAATAAGCTCAGCAGTTGACATCCAACTTTGATAATACGTCAACTGCTTCGCTGCTGAATCTTCACTGCGACTGGATCTTGCGACTGGTTACATCTCTTCACTTCGCCTGCTTCTTCTCTTCTAGCGACTGGATTTCACAACGACTGGAAGCGTAGCAACAGCTGATACAAATAAGCTCTCGACTGGAAGTACTGTTGCTACCTGCTGAATCTTCGAGCCTGCTGATTATTTCCATCGCAACATCTTCCTGCTGAATTGATAGCGCAAGAGCAAAACGCTGTCGTATCAACTTATGTAAACGACATCGTTTTGCTATCTTCAAATAGCATCTGCTGATTGCACTGTAGCTTGCGACTGGATGCTTCTCCATACGACGTCGCTTCCCCGTTGCGTCTGGATGCAGCTACCTGCTGATTCTTGCGACTGGATGACGTTCGCTTCGCTCCAGCTGATCTTCATCATCTCGCTACTTCGCTTCGCTCCAGCTGATCTTCATCATCTCGCTACTTCGCTTCGCTCCAGCTGATCTTCATCATCTCGCTAATCATCCAGCTTCTTGAAAGGCGACTGTTAATAGATTCATTAACAGTACTTATAAATGCGACTGCTGATAGATTCATCAGCAGTACTTATAATTGCTTCCTCTCTTGCGCTTCCAGCTGGTCTTTCTTCTTCGAACTTTATCTCCAGCGCGCTTCTCTATTCATGTAACAGCTGGTTCACTTTACTCTTTAGCGCTTGCAGCTGATCTTCATCATCTGCTAGATTATTATGCTCCAGCTGGTTCAACTTTGGCCTTCGCCTGATTACAAACAACTGAATCAACTCTGGACGTCTCCATCGCTAATTCAACTGCTGATCCATGAACATCAAACCATCTGCTGAACATTTATAATGTGAACCATCTGCTGAATGTATTCTTCGACCTGAAATCTGCGCACTTAGAATAGAATTGTTAGAATAACAACAATAGGTTTTGTGTAATTCAAAACTTAATTAGGATCTGTCAAAACAGATCCAACACTAACTTCGTGAAAACATCGTACGAACTTTCGAATCATTCAACCCACTATGAATTAGATTAAGGCAAAAGAATATACTGAATATTATTTAGCCTGAGAATTTACACATTTATAAGAAAACAGAGTATGTTCTGTTATCAAAACGTATACTAGGAGTTCTTATCAGAAGTGAGCTGACGAACTAAGCTTGGTTATACTATATAATCCACCCAAAGTCTTCCGGTTCATGTCTTCCAGTTTGGAAGAATGAGCGATATAGAAGCTTTGCTTCAAACTTACATAAACAAACTCTATGTTCCTAATCTATTTGCATTTCCACACTTACTAGTTCACTGGTTATTCAAGCGTTTTTCGCACAGATAATTTTTGTAGCTTGAAAATCAGATTAATCCGAGGGAGAAACTCAGCTGGTCATAAAATAGTTTTAAGAACAAACTTTCGAAAGAGTACATTTACCGTCCCTTTCCCCCTAAACTCTTTTGTGATCCAGTCATGTTTCATGACTTGGACATCGTTGATCGATGTCCGAAACCAATTAAAGGTTTAACTTTTTTGCTTGGACAAACTTGCATGCGATTCAAAATCTGATAATTATAGCTAATTTATAATTAAAAAAAACAAATCCATTAAAAAAACACAAAAAGGTTTAATTCTTCTTTCATTGTGGAAAATAGAAGCGAGTGTCATACACCTACAAATTAATCAAGCCCAAGAATGTCATGGATATATAAGTCTAACGGTAATATCTTTATCAACTAATTGAAAATATAGCTATATATCAAGCAACATTGATTTACTTTTCTTTGAGACATAAGTCATATGTTTGAGTAACACCTATACTTTTACCGGAAAATACAAACGATTTAAAACAGAAATCTTCTCTGGATCTTCAAGCTGTAGATCGATCAAGGGGTCGCCATGGATCGGTGATGGTTGGTGCTCATCTCGGACTCCATGATCATGTCACTCTTCTTCTCCTGGCTCATTTGAACCTTCTCACCAAGAAAGTATGATATAAATCCCCAAAGAGAGAGAAAAAGAGAGATACCCTTTTCAGCCTGGAACTTCTCGTGGAAAAAAATAACAGCCAGTAACTCGGTTACGGGCAATAATACTGTAATTGCTATGCCTGATAAAAGCGATGATGAGTAGAATATAATGCCAATAGTTCCCAAGAAGAAACACTGCCAAATTACCGCACTCCATGTAACAACTAGGTAGTACTTGGCCTCTCCCAGTTCATATTCTTTTGCTTCTCTTGCTATTGCCTGCCAAAATATACTTTTCATAAAATAAATAATTGGCTATAATAGTCGAGAATTGATCGTAACAACAGAGCTTAACATGTATAGAAAATGCTCATCCATGTAATGTTTTAATACAGATGTAAAAATGATGTTTCATTTATGTACCATGAACGAAAGATAAATCAACAAGTTATACAAAGTCATTACGGTATAATATCTGTAATGCGATATACGACTAGTAGAAATCTGGAAATAGATATCAACACTTGTTATTTAGGCGATCACTATTACCGAAAATTAATACAGTTACCAACTTTGGCAACAGAACTGGCGAATAAAATACTCTTTTCAATTTAATTGGTAAAAAAAGGAGGATCCACGTATATTTTTATGTAACATTTTACTTCGTAATATTTATTTGATGAAATAGTGAGTTGAAAAAAAATTTATGAATTTAGTGAAGAAGGGGTTGGACCGGTTAAAGAACTCCTTAACTATTTGCTTCCTTTTTCTTTGTAAATCTACAGCATTGTTTTTCTTCTAGCAATTTGTTGTTGATTATCAGGCCATCTTTGGATTTTCAGAAAATCTTCTTAAGCTTGTTGGTGTGAACTTATGAAGATGACGGAAGGAAATAAACTAAGTTGAGGTATGTGTTGGACATTAATTCCTTATAAATATTTTGCCCTGCTCTTGGTGCTTTGGAATATGGCAATCTTCTTCAAGATACAACAATTTCCGTTTTAGATAGCAAAAATTTCAAATTCAATAATCAGAAATGATGTCAGCTTTATTTTGTAGAAGGAGAACACACACCAATATGAATATCCAATATGCTTCATAAAGTTTAGAAAAGTTGTCAAAAGTAAGATAACATTAATTCTTGGAATTTAATATTATTAATCTGAAAGACATGTTGTTTCTTTATTCATATAATGGACTTAAATTATAGTTTGTTTAAAGATTAGTGGTTATCTCGTTCACACAATAGATCTCTTTATTCATGAATATCGAATATCTTAATCATCATCTTAATCACGTAAGGCTGTCGGCCGAATTGATTGGATTTAAGGGTACTCGTTAGCCGGCCATACACTTTTAAGTTGTTTGATTGATTAGATAAATATGAATTAAATTCTGATAAAGATTTTTAGGTAGGTTTTGGAAGTCAAATTTATGATCGTCCGTAATCTTAAATAATATCCGAGTGGTGAAAGATTTTGAAAAATAGACGCCTATATACAATTAGTCGTCCCACTACCTTAGGTCATTAAAATATTGATTGAGATTGTATTGATGGTGTGGTGTGGTTGGGATTTCAGAATTACATGCACAAAGTTTAAAATATCCTTTTGATGAGCAAAAATCTAAACAAAACATCTTTAATTGTTCTTACAACGAAATAAAACTATCCTACAAGCTAAAAATTTTATGTTGCGCAAAACCCACGTTAATTTCTAGTGGCGGGTCACTCGTATCACGCGTGGTCCATAGAAGAGGAAAAATAAGATTTTAATGTTAAATAAACTTGGAATATATATGTATTTTTTTAGTCTCAATGGTATTTTCTGAAAGTATTAAAAGCTTCATCGGCTATATACTAGAGGATAATTGTTTTAGAAATTTAACTTTGTATTACAAAAAATACGTCCAAGAAGGTTAATACTCCGTCTGTTTGAAAAGGATAGAATATAATCCACACGTAACATCGAGCTAGTGAAATTTACTCTTGAATTATCAAACTAAAAATAGAGGAAAAAAGCTAAAGAATAATCGAATTATATCAATTTCTAGATAAAATATTTTAAGTTTTCGTGATAACAAAAAAGTTAAACGTCGGAACTATTCCGGAATGGAATAACAGTAGTTTGAGATCAGAACAGGTTAAAGATCATGTTGATTTAGACAAGAGCGGAACAAAACATAACATAATATAATAGAACCAAATAGAGCTTGTATTGAACAGATTAGGACAATCAGTTCAAGAACATAAGATCGGATATTCAACAACAGACAAGAGCAGATGAGAGAGTCAGATCAGATCAGATGGGCAGAGCATATCCGACCAGTGAGAATATCATCACATGACATCAAGATTTTGACTTAAGAGAAGCATTTATGAATGTTAGACGTGTAAGGCAACAATTAAAATGATAGCAGAGTTGTTGAATTACGATAATTGTCTTACATAGCAAAATGGAGAGGCATTTAATGAGTTATTAGGGAGCTTGTAGGATGCATTAAATGCTTATTTATTGTCAAATGACAATAAGAGGATTCAACAGCGGAGAATACCGTCCATATTTATTAACGTTAAATCTCAAATGTTATGAGAAGCTTAGAGAAGAACAAAAATCTTTCAAATCGATTAACGCTCAACAAGAACTTTCTAATCTTTTTAAGTTTCAAACAGTCATTGTACTTACACTTTTAGTGTATCGATTCAGCTTTGCTAAATCTGATCAGGCCTAAGCTAGAATAGAATATCAGATTAGCCTGAGAGCTCATGTATTGTAAACTAACAAAGCATTTTCTGTTAGAAAAAAGATACTAGGAATTCATATTAGACGCAAGCTGGACGGAGTAGGTTTTGTTATTTGTATAATTAGATCAAAATCTTCTAGTGTATATCTTTTCAGTTTGGAAAAGGGGAGACGTGGAGCTTGACTTCGAGCTTTCATAAGCAAACTATTGTCTCTATCTATTTAATATAGAGTACTTGTGTGCACTAATTGATTAAACCGTTTCTGCACAATTTGTAACTTGAAAAAATCAGCATGCGCTGAAATGTTAAATCAGCTGGTCTTAAATAGTGTTTTCAAGAGAAAAGTTTTAAAAAATTAATTCACCCACTTCTAAACTCATTTTTCGATCCTATCACTATATGTTGCTAGTATATTAAAATTAAACTACCTTCATTAAATATTTTGATGGATAATGAAACCTAATTCTATTCTCCATAATTTCTCCATTTAATCTCCATTCTTCCCTCAATGAATTTTCAATTAACTAACCAAATAAAACAATTATCTAATAGTTTAATATAGTTATAATATTTATATTTATGATTTTTCTCATTCAAACGAAATTAATTGTATATGATTTAAATATTAAAAAATATTATACTTATATGACTATATGGTAATAGACCGTCTATGTGTTGAACACCGGTACTATTAATAAAAGTTAAATCCCTTGTACTAACCAAGTTTTTGTTTTTGTATATTGTGTTGGGATAGGTGGGTATTAGAAGGGTGATAAATACCTAATAATTTAATTAAAAATTTTGCAGTAGGACTTGTTAATTGATAGTTAACAAGATATGGATCTTAATATAGTTAGTAAAAGTGCGAATGAATATCTTAAAATCGGTGATGCGAGAAAAAGAATTTGGCTATGTGCTAAGAAATCATGCAATGTGATAATATTAACCATTGCTTCCTGATCGAAAGATTTTTTCACAGACAATCCGATTAAAATACGATAGATATTTTATCCTGATAAAACTTTTCATCCGCTCTAATTTTTCTCCAGATAAAATAACACTTCGTTTATTTTATCTATGTATTCAACTCTCTCATAAGTATTTCATTGACCAGTGGGAGAACTCAAACAAAATACGAGAGAGTGTGCAATACGTGTAAAGGAAAGAATTGAGACACCACATATTGTTTTTTGAAAGTTCGAAAGTAAATCTTTCTACATCTGCTCTTCTTCCGTCCCAAAAGAATTTTACTTAAAAACTTTGGTTTATAAAACTCTTTGTACAAACTCACTTCAGTCATAGGACTTATAAACTATTGAGCTAAGCATGCATGGGTGAGAGAAATGCTGGGATGAGTGACATCCTTGAAAGCTCTCATACGTCAAGCTGGTGACATTGCGCCGCTTGCTCCGGTTGGCCAGGTGTATTGAAAAAGTGATGTCGGATTTTAACGGGTAATACTATCTCTGCTGGGGATAGGATCGACGTTTTGAAAAAGGTATTATTGATCTCTAAGAGAAATGAGACAGCACCGACAGTTAGGCATGCACCTCCCGGACTCATAGGCCTAACAACTCAATCCTAACGTACACAATAGATGCACTATACACGGCAACATTATAATGAAATAACATTGTAACTTGGCTAACAGCTATAGCTTTTGTCCTAGTGATAAGCGTTTAATCCTAACAATTGGTATCAGAGCGGTGTTAAGGGTTCGAGTCTCCCAAAAAACATTTTCTATACTTCTTGGGGGGATTTTTGAGTTAAGCGTGCATGTGTGAGAGAAGTACTGAGATGAGTGACATCCTGGGAAGCTCTCGTACGTCATGTTGAAGACATTGCGCCGCTTGATCTGGTTGGTCATGTGGGCTAAAAGTGATGTCAAATCTTAAAGGGATAATATCATATCTGCTGGGGATAGGACCAAAGGTCGGGAAATGGTAAGACTGATCTTTAAGAGACAGCATTAGTTGTTATGCATGCACCTCCCCAAACTCATGGGCTTAACAGCTTAACCTAGGCACACAATAGGTGCACTCTGTGCTGCTATATTATAAGAAAATAAAGTTGCATCTTGATTAACAGTTATAGCTTTTGGGCTAGTGGTAAGCGCTTGATCCTGATATACACTACTCATGCTGAAACTCCTAGCAACTATATGTTGATTGTAGGCCGGAACCTCATAATCTACATAGTATTTAATATTTTTATGCCAAACTTACAGACACAATATATTCGTCTTTGTGCAAAGCCTCCATCGCTATTCTTTAAACACTGGGCTGTTTTATATGTGAATTATGATGTGTTTGAGAAGCCTTTTACTGTCACTCTTGAATGTTTCCTCATATGCTAGACAAGAGAAGGCTTTTTTGATCTTCTTAATACGTACTCAGCTCGTCTCTTATTATATCACCATCTCATCTTCTTCTTTTGTGCAGCGTGTATGTGTTTAAGCCTCTATGGTGAGTCTTGATCGTTATAATTTTTAAGTAGGTATCCTTACTACGGTCATATTTTAACATTCTAAAGATCTAATATGACTATTCGTTCTTTGTACTTTCGAATGAGATCAGCATCACGCTGATCAAAGTCAATGTTTGAGTACTGATCTTTATGGCAAGGGAAGCCTTCTGCTTTTAGTCGAGGTAATATTATTCGACACTTCTTCAACTGCTCTAGATGGCTTCTCCACCAGCTCCATCTTATCTGGATAATTTCTTGTTATCTACTACTTCGTATCCAGATAAACTCTTCATCTGGTATTCTCCATATCTAAACAACTTCTTCTTTATCCAGATAGTGGCCTTTTATCCGATCCGCTCAACTATGTTAATAAGTTTTATGTTATCAAAAGTTGGGATTATGTCAGACATATGGACCTAAAATATTGGTGAAATTTTTCATAATTCCGAAAATGGACGTTTAACCATTGAATATAAATTTTATAAATGGCTTTCCGTCGGCTCTGTTATTATCTATCATTTCAAATATTGGTTAATTAAATTTTAAGATTAGACAGAAAAATCATTCCCTTCTCCTTTCTTGCGGATCACACACCTCTCATGTGTCATAATTGGCTAATAAAAAGAATTTGCACCCCTTATCTCAATTTATCCAAATATGAAAAGAATAATGTCCAATAGACATAATAAATTATTTTTTAAAAAATATATATTACGTCTATTGATGTATTCAGAGAAAAAGTCGAATCATATAACTAATTCCCTTGCTTGATTAATTGATATAATGTATCCAAATATTTAAAAATTCTAAATCTAATATGTACCTACGTATACATATATTTCATAATGGAAGGACTATTAATAATGTAGATATTGACATTGCATAAGTATGATTCAAATTTTCAAATGTTGCCTAATATATAGTGAATGAAGGTGATCTATGCCCCAGCCTTTGTACGTTCTCCATTTAATCGAAGAACAAAAGGGTTCGAACTTAACTGAATTATTAATTATGAAGTCTTAAATATGTTAATGATCAGTTAAGAAGACTTAGCTCAATAGTTAAGATTCAGACTAGTTCTATTCTCATTATCTGCTTGTAGTTTATATTTTAGTTAGGTAAAATTTAGTTAAATGCTTAATTTTATTATTAGAGATAAGCAAATCGGGCCAATATTCAAATCCGTCAAGACTACGGACGTTTTCACCATATTATTATAAATATGAACCATCATTATATTTGTATTCTTAAATAATACGTGAAAGGTCTTTGTAGAATTCACATATTAGGGCATTCAATTGTCTAATTTTATTGACTATATTGATTTATTAAATTTGATGTTAGTTAATTAAAAAAAATTACATAAGAAAAAAGTGCTATAAATATAAATTCGAAAACTTATTAAAACTCCCTCGAATTATTCTTACTCTCATTTCAAGTTTCTAATAATATTATTATTTGATGTCCCTAATTATGACCTATTCATCCGACAAATATGCAATTTCATATAAGAACAAACGACATAAATTGTCAAAAAATTGAAAGATAAAAAGGCTAAATAAAAGACCAAAATGGGGAAAAATACTTGGGAGTAAATATACGTGTTGAGGTTAAATTTATGTAATTAGTGTAATCGTATAATATAGAGTTGATCGATAATAACAATAAAATGGGTTATCACAATTATAATTATAATAATTATTTTTTTATATGAATTGTAATAATAATTAAAATATGTAAAGAAGAAAATAAGTAAGAAAAGGAAATTAAATGTGGGAAATATCTTGGAATGATAACAGTCAATTATTACCTGGAAATCTTTGTTGATGATCATGCCCACTGTACAGAAGGCAGTAGCGAACAAACACATCACCATCTGAACCTCCAACACAAGAGCGTACGTTAATGGCTGCCCGGCCTTCAAATACATAAGCTCCACCAATGGCAGAATCAGGCCGTACAGCGCCGCCGCAGCTAACGTCAGGAAGAACCCTAAAAAATACTGCTTATCCGACTCCCCCTGTGGCCGATCACCGTTGGCGTGAATCCCCAGAACCACCGCCCCCACCGTCAACAGGACCACGGCGTTCACAGAGTACGCGGTGAACTTCTGCCTCACGAGGAGGAAAGCGAACGCCGCAGTGAAAGCCAGCTGAGTGGCTATGAGCAGTGAGGAAGTGGACACGGGGAGCTTCGCGACGCCGTATGCGTAGAGATAGTCGTCCAAGCCGGTGAAGGTTCCAATCACCGCTGCCGCCATAAACAATCGAGGCTTCATGAAGAAGAGCTGTGTGCTGGTGGTTTTCCGGCGGCGGAGCACGTAGGAGACGAGGAGGGGGATGAGTATTAGTGGCCACCCGCCGGTTTCGAGCCAGCTGGAGAACCAGATCCGTTTGCCGCCTCGGACGAAGTAGAGGCGCATGATCAGTGGGCCGCCGCAGTTTCCGATGGATAGTATCAAGAAGTTGATGATTAGGAAGACCCTTTTCATGGCGGCGGTGGTTGTGGTGGCGCCGGCCTGAACTTCCATGAGTGATAAATTATTTATCCCTTTATCTACCTTAGTTTGAACCGCTGATGTCTGGTGGATCAGATTTTGTAGACTTCAAATCAACTGTCACGCATTTTATTTTATTATACTGTCATATATAGACAATTTTTTGTTCCAAATATTGGGTAAAAACATATTTAAAAATCCAATATTTGGATTAGCCTGGTTGAGATTGCGGCATTTGGAGAACAATGTACCTAATTCCTAGTGGCACATATCTCATCATATTAACAAACCTTTATATAATCTCATGACTACCTCATCTTTAATTAAAAATAAAAAACTAAAATTATTATAAACATATTAAATTATGAAAACAATAAAATCTTCAGTCTTCAAAGAGTTTAGTAAGATGTGATCTTTGTATTTCTTAATTTAAAAAAATTCTACGTTTTTTACACAAGATCGTTATGCGAAAAATAAGTTTACATCACATGACTTATGCAAAGAATTATTAGAGAAGATTCGAAATGGTTAGAAGAATCACATTTATTTTGAAATATTAATTTTTGTTTTTGTAAACTAACAGCTTTATGTTCGATTGTGACTTTTTATTGTATGTGTTTCAAAGTTATTTGGTTTGTCTTTTTATAATATTAATTTTTAGTCAAGAACGTTGAATATAGTGGATACAGGATGTAGTCAATGGTCGTATTGGTGACTTTAAAATTGAAGGGATCACCTTCTTGGTGATATATTAAATCAAATCAATTTATTTAGAATAAAACAAAAAATAGTATCTTCTTGATCAATTAAATATTATGTAGCCTAAGATGACTGACGTTGACTGCCCACTCTAAATGAACGATTGTTTTGTTGTGGCCGTCTTTTTTTGTATCACTCTATCAAAATGGCTCAAACTATCACCATGAATCGAAACAAGATATAACTTTTCTTAATGTTAACATGAATTGGGGTTCAAACTTATTAATATCATTATTTTACGGTAAATTTATTATTTAACTTTGTTACTCATCGATCATAACTATATCAGATACATTATAGTGTAAGAGCTTATGAACGTATATAAGATAACTCAAGATTTAGATTTAGATATAGGTTATGATAATACATATATATATATTAAAGCGGAAGAGCTCAAGAGCACACATAATAACTCAATATTTAGATTTAGATATAATTTATTTCGAAGGAGAAATTATGTTTTTTATTATTTATATTTTGTAATGAGGTAATCATTATCTCTGTTGATAAGACGATCGAAAATGTGATGTTTGAGCTACTATATAATTTAAATAATTTTAGTCTCATTGATCATCTCTTATAACTTTTGATAACTATGATGAATGTTTTATATAACACATCTATATTTCTTGCAACTTTGATCTCTTATATTATCAAATTTTTGGTCTTATTTTGATATGGCACTTATGTGGTGTCAAAATAGAGGTAAATGTAAGGTTTTAAGAAAAGGAATAAGATTAAAAAGAAATTGAAAGAAATAATAATACAAGTGTAACGTTCCCTTTTCTTAATATTGAGACAAATTCAGAATAGATTTTGAGTTCAAACGTACTTTTATTTAGAAGATAGAATGGGGAAAAATATCGAGTAAAACCTTTTGGAAACAACGCATATGATACAGATTGACATCCGTAAAACATTGCATGTACCCTATACAAATGATGTTTCATGGAAGAAACAAACATTCGGTAAATTAGTTAAAGGATGAGATATTGTAATAGCTAGAAAAAATCTCAGACATGTGCCATATATTCTAATAGACATATATCTACCTCCAATGTTTGATATATATTAGATGATGTAAGGTCAGTGGCGGACTTTCCAACCCACATGGGCAGTGTCCCCTAGGTCTCACGACACCTGGGAGAAGAGGGCACTGCCCTTTACAATAAACTCATCCAATAAGTGGAATATACTTGTGATCTCGCGTCCTTCCACATGATCCCCACCAATCATTAGAATTTAATTGAGAACTATAGCCAAATTACCTGTCCTGAAAATTCCATTTTCATAATCATTGAGTTAGTTTAATAGATAAGTATAAGTTAAGTGTATTAGTGAGAGTAGTATTGAGATGAGTAATCTTCTGTAAAGCTCTCGCATATCAAATTGTTGATGTTACACTGTTTGATCTGGTTTGCTAGATGACAGTAAAACATATGACGCCAGATCTTTATTATTATTAATAATTATGTAGTCCAATTTTGATAAACATAAATTGTAACAATCACATTTTTCAAATCGAAAATTTAAAAAATTTCGGGTTTGAATTGAAAGGACTCAAAAATCTTATCGGATAAAAAGGCAATTAACCGAATACTTTTGGGACTACAGTGTAAATACATAGAAATTTCAGTTCGCGACTAGAAAGAAAACAAATAAAGGCTGTGAATATATGCGAACTATTTATATCATTCAATGTACAGAGAGTTAACATGGAATAACTGGTACAAATTCTTTACAAACTGATAAATCTAAATCTAAGCTAAACAAAAACATGTAATCTGTGCTAGCACGGAAACGCAGATTCCACGATAAACACCTCTGATCTGATCCAGCCTACATCCACCAACAAATTTTAAACCTGACCACCTGCACTTAGAAAAACTAGTGAGCCTAAAAACTCAACAAGAAAATCTGGCTATAACAAGAGCAGGCAGTACAAGTATAAAAATAACTTTAAACTGTAAACTGAAAACTGAAAGCAATAAACTGCAAGCTGCAATGTTTTAAACTGTAATATAATATATAAAGGAAGTAACTTTAAAACATATCTTTCTCGAATACTTGGTTATATAACAACCAACAGTATTCCTCATTTTCTTTGATGAAGTGTGAACGAAAGCTTTACTTTAGATCCTCTATTCGCTTGATCAAGTTTAACTGGTTCCAGGTGGAGCAGGACCCAATGACCCTTTTGCCATTGTCCACACGCCCTAATCTTTGACTCTGTTGGCAGGGCACTTCGATCCTTCGATCGATTACCACATATCCTCTGTTGGCAGGGCACTCCGATCCGTCGATCGGTTACCACACACCCTCTGTTGACCATCTGATATTCGTCACAAATCACAAAACTTTTGAAATATATTCCTATAAACTTTCTGTAAATATTTCTTTTCTTTGATTTGAGACAGATCGCTTCTTATATGGTTTGCTATTTTAAAACTCTTTTAATGTTCAATATCTACTGGGAGTTCATCGAAGTTCAATTGAAGAAGAAAAATTGAATCAGCTCAGGCTATATAAATAAATACGAATAGCAGATGAGACGAACCAGACTCTAATTTTTTTTAAATCATATGCAGAATAAAGAACTAATAGGTATGGCTCGTTCCCTTTTTAAATCATTTTCTGAAAATATACTTGATACAGAAATAAATAAATATTCTAAAATATAAAATCATTCATACAGTAAATGTAAAATCATCCATATAGTGTTAAAAAGAACAGACTGAGTAAAAGTACTGAACATGACATGCTAAAAATCAATGACTGAAAAGTGTATCATAACAAAATAAAGACAACATAGTGGTCACGGGGTACTGCTGCAACAGACGCTCAGAGGCCCTCACCACCAGTCGGGATATACTCTACAGGATCATCACCAGCACCATTTAAACCTAGTGAGCCTAGAGGCTCAGCATGTTCTATCTTTAAAATAACAATGTACATACTAATAAGGCCACATGCAAGCACATACGTGTACTGAAATAACATTAAATCATACATGCGTGAATGGTCGTAAAACATGGTTCGTCATCGATCGTAATGTATCATAATCATATAGTATATATCATAAGACATGACGTAACGTAACATAAAAATGTATGAGTCATATCTATGAAATGTGAGCGGGCGTATGACTAATCAGTCGAAAGAACCAACGTACGTGGTGGTACGGTTCACCCGACCTTACCTCGGGATCCCACACACCTCTATGCTTGCCACTTCACCATGTCGTGACCACATGGAGCCATAAGCTCGTAATATAATAAAACAGGGGATCCCCGAGCCCGGCTACCCTGCTAGCTCCCATCGTAAATTTGCCACAAGTCACTTCAATTCCTCGGGTTTTCTTTTAAAAGGACATGCCTTTATCATTTCATAAAACGTTCATGATGCATGCATTTCGTAAAATCATATTGATGGATCTGTGTAAACAGATCCTGATTAAGTTTTGAATTACACAAAACCTGTTATTGTGTTTCTAACAAATCTACTTAGTGTACAGATGCTAGCTATCAAAGAAAGATGTCGCGAAGCTGAATTTGTCCAGTCGATGGTTTACAAGATAAAGTTCAGCAGCTGGTTTGGTTTATATTTTAGACGGCAGCTGGATTAGCAATGGAGACTTCCAAAGTTGAGTCAGTTGTTCGTAATCAGGCGGAGGTCAAGTTGAACCAGCTGGAGCATAGTGAACCAGCTGGAACGATAAGAACTAGCTGCAAGCGCTAAAGAAGGAAGATGGACCAGCAGGAACATCAAAAGGGAACCAGCTGGAACATCCAAGTGGACCAACGATGATGATGTCATCGGTGACGTCATCATGATCAGTAGACACGAAGATGAATCAGCTGATGAAAACTACCCAGTCAGTGGATGATCCAGACGCAAGAGATAGAGCGACGTCGTACAGGAAGAAGTATCCAGTCGCAAGCTACTGTACAACCAACAGATGATACTTGCAGTTAACGATAGCAAAACGATGTCGTTTGGATAAATGGATACGACAGCATTTTGCCTTCGCGCTAAGAACCAGCAGGTACAACTCTCAAGAGAAACCAGCGGGAAGCTACAGTACATCCAGACGAGAGCTACAGTGTTATATTTAATCAGTCGAGGATGTATAGCAAACGATGTCGTTTAAATAAGTTAAAACGAGGATGTATAGCAAACGATGTCGTTTAAATAAGTTAAAACGACAGCGTTTGATCTAACCAGTCGTTGGATAATCCAGTCTCAAGAATTTCACGACCAACGTCTGGACAACCAGCTGCAAGCATATCTTCACCAGCTGGTCAACCAGTCACAAGCTACAGTGCATCCAGTCGCAGGCTATAGCTCTTTGCATATCCAGTCGACAGGAAGTCCAGACGCAAAGAAGTTGAAGGAAATAACCAGTCGCAGTAGAAGATACAATCAGTAGCGAAGCAGTTGACGAACTATATTATGAAGATTCACGAAAGATGGATGTCAACTGCTGAGCCTAATTCAAATGTTGAAGAAGACAAAAAGCCTGAAAAAGAAAGGACACAAAGGACAATCCCTGTCGGTACTTTAAAGAACATATTTGAACGGGAAGAATTTGTGTTCAACGGATTGAATTCAAACAGAGGCTTATATACGAGAAGAATGCCATTGAAGAGTATGACTGTTGTCGAAGTTGTTGTTGCACAGAAAAGATTAAATCAAAAGAAGACAACAATCAAAGGGAAAATGAACCTGAAGCGAAGCTGTCAACTATCATTCGTAGAGGAGCTTATTGCAGTTGACAGCTGAGCTAAAATCATCTTTCGTAGAAGCAACTTCCCTAGTGTGTGAGAAATAAAGAAACAGAGAGTTGAGTGCTTCATTGTAAAAATTTCACACACAGAGATTCATTCACATTCATGAGTGAATGAATCTCAAAACCAATTCACAATCAGTTCCCGTCCAAGCACGAAGACGTTAAAATCTGTATATGTAGTCTTTGAACAGAGACGTTAAACAAGTTCTGAGTGAACAGCCGAGGGCTGTTAAAGTCTAGGAGTTCTCGCAGCTGCTGGTTGCGGGATTGGGTCTGTACACGTTGTATAGATCAAATCTTCTAGTGGAACCTTCCGAGGTGGAAGAAGGGGAGACGTAGGACATTGAAGTCCGAACTTCCAGAAACAAATCATTGAGTATTGTATTCTGTTATTCATTCAGCACTTGCATATTTATTTAGCACGCATAACAGATATCACACTAGCTCATAGCAAACAGATTTCACATACTGGTTTTAACAGAAATCTGTTTGCGCAAAGTTGTTTTAAAATATTAAGGATTCAGTTCTGGTGTTTTCCGCATGATTTTAATTCATACCAGATCTGTCTCTGGTGCTCTGTTTTGTAGTGTTCAAGAACCAGAGGTATTGCACCTCATCCTTATGATAAGCAGCGCGCAAAATTTTTAATGTTTGACAACAACGCCTGCTATCTCTTTAAACCGGTCCTAACACATATAATTCAAAAGTTTAGCCCGTCAATATATATTTAATCTCTTTATTTAAAACATTATTATACATAACATACTACATATATAATTAAATATATATTCATGGGTCTACATTTTCTACTCTGATCAAGGACTGGTTCAGGAGTCTAGCCCACTACTTCTAAGCCCAAAAGAACCTAGACTTAATTTAAAATTGAACTTTTTCTAATACATGACTTTGTCCAAAACTTTAAAATTGAACTTTAAAATTTTGACTTTAAAATATTCGGCTCAATACGCTAAAAGTGCCAAAAATACTATAAATTAAATAACTTCTAAAAATGCTGAAAAACATCTTAAAATATTCTTAAAACATAAATTAAAGTCATACACGAACTTTGGAAGCCCCTAAAACTCAAAATCTTAATTTTCACAAAAATGACGTGACAAGGCTCACTACGAGCGACAAAACGGTAAAAATCATTAAAAATTTATTTATTAACCAAATCACTCTATGTTTCAACCCACATCACCTTAACTCAATATACTAGTTTTTGGAATCAACAAGACTAAAAAACCAATAGAGTAAGTGACCCAACCGACGCCCACATCCCACTGCCTGCGTGTAGATTGCAACCAGGACATGTGTTAGCTATAAAATTCATAAATAATTCGTTTCTTGACCAAATCACTTCCCGATTGAATATACGTGATCCTAAATTAATGATATATCTTTAGGAATCAACTCTGACCACATAAACAACTTAGATCGACTTAACCTACCCCAACTACTCTACTGTTGCACATAGACGACAAGCCAGAACACATGCTGATCATAAAATTCGTAACTAATTAATTCTTTGACCAAATCGCTTCTTGTTTGGACCTAAGTGACCCTAACTCAATGGAAAAACTACCAGAACACCCTTGGACCATAACCTAGTCCCATGAACCGTCCATGACCAAAGAAACATGAGATCAAATCAAAACCGTAATGAAAAACATGAGTCATGCATAGATCTAAAACAATTGTGCATAGATATAAACAAATCACATTCAGATCTAAACAAAGCACATTAAAATCATGCATTGAACATTAAAAATAGTTTACTATGGTGTAAATTGTGAGAAAAGAAATCGATATTACATGCCTGACTTGGAGAAAGATGAGATCTATGAGTTACCGACGTAGAGGACGCGAGATCGGGACAAGACCGTCTTTGAATCACCAAAATCCTAGAATATTCGATTGGGTTGCTTGATGGAAGGATAATTGAGCTACAAAGGTGAAAGAAAATACAATAGAGAAGGAGAGAATACTTCAAGTCTAAGAATAATGGAGATACACATGTGTGGGGAGAGAGGAGAGAGTTAAAGCTTGGAAATTGAGAGTGTTTGCATGTGTTGTCATGTGTTGTGTGTTGTATATGTATTCAACCATGCCATGTGATGTTTAAAGAAGGATGTTTGGTGGTTGGCTTAATAATTTTGGTGGTTGAGTAAATAATTTTTGTGGTTGTATATAATAGTGTGTGTATAACATGCTCAAAGTTGTGTGTATATGTGCATAAAGTTGTCAATCAAAAATTATATCCTCCCCCTTTACATATTTCGAAATTTGTTGTTTAATAATGATAAATTCATTCTTAAAAATTTAAGGACTTAAAAATCTCAATTAATTTTCATATCGGTCGTCCCTAGTCTCGTCCAGGCGTCCGGAACTCAAACAGACTAAAAATGGAACATGCATATCATGCAACATTAAAATCATAAGTAAATCATATAAAATAGCATGTAGTTTTCTAAAATTATTTTCCCCCTAGTCATTCACTCTTTTCTACGTATTCAGGAATTTCTAGGCGTTATAATTCTCACCCCTTATAGGATTTCGTCCCCGAAATTAAGTACGTACCAAATAGCTCCGGGTAGCGCGTTTGCATATCGGTCTCAGTCTCCCAGGTAGCTTCATCCTCTGAGTGATTCTGCCACCGGACCTTGACTATCGGAATACTCCGTTATCTCAGCCTGCGCTCCTCCCGAGCTAGAATCTACACTGGTCGCTCCTCAAATGACAAGTCTGGCCCTAACTGGAGCGGCTCAAAATCCTAAACGTGTGACGGATTCGGAACATACTTCCTCAGCATCGAGATGTGGAAAACATTATGAACCGCTGACAATCTGGGTGGTAACGCTACTCAATACGCTAGAGTACCAACCCTCTCCAAAATCTCGAATGGCCCAATAAACCTCGGGCTAAGCTTGCCTCTCCGGCCAAAGCGCATCATGTCCTTCATGGGCGATATCCTCACAAACACATGATCCCCAACAGCTAGCTCCAGATCTCGTCGTCTCTGATCGGCAAAACTCTTCTAACGACTCTGGGCTGTTCTCATCCTATCCCGAATCCTCGTCACAATGTCCGTAGTCTGCTGTACCAACTCCGGTACAGTCAGAACTCTCTCTCCAATCTCGTCCCAATGCACTGGAGATCTGCATCTCCTCCCATACAGAGCTTCATATGGAGCCATCCCAATCGATGTCTGAAAGCTGTTGTTGTACGTGAACTCTACCAGCGGCAACCTCGAGTCCCACGTACCCTGGAAATCTATGACACAAGCTCTCAGCAAATCCTCCAGGATCTGGATGACCCTCTCTGATTGTCCGTCTGTCTGCGGATGAAAAGCTGTACTGAATGACAATCTAGTCCCCAAGGCTGCATGTAAGCTCCTCCAAAACGCATACGTAAATCTGGTGTCTCCGTCAGACACAATAGAGACTGGTATGCATGCAGTCTGACAACCTCTCTGATGTAAAGCTCGACGTACTGCGTCAGGGTACAAGTAGTCTTCACCGGTAAGAAATGTGCTGACTTGGTGAGTTTGTCCACAATCACCCATATCGCCGTGTACCCTCTAGGACTCCTGGGCAATCCAACCACAAAATCCATCGTAATGTGCTCCCACTTCCACTCGGGAATAGGGAGTGGCTGCAACAACCCTGTCGGTCGCTAATGCTCTGCCTTGACCTGCTGACAAGTCAAGCACTCAGACACGAATCTCCCAATGTCCTTCTTCATCCCCGGCCACCAGTACAATATCTGCAAATCTTTGTACATCTTCGTACTCCCTGGGTGGATGGAGTACGTCGATGCATGAGCCTCAGATAAGATCTCAGCTCTCAACTTTCCATTACTCGGAACCCACATACGCCCTCTGAAGCGAACTATCCCATCCTCAATTGTGTATAGACCTCGTCCTCTGGCCTCATCTCGCTGTCTCCACTGCTGTAACTGCTCATCAGAGGTCTGCTCATCTCTAATCCTCTCTCGGAGAGTGGGCTGAATAGTGAGCGCTGCTAAACTCAGCGCACAGCCTCCTGAATACAAATCCAGTCCAAACCTCTCTATTTCAGTCTGTAGTGGCATCTCAACTGACAAACAAGACACTACTGCAGTCTTCCGGCTCAAAGCATCTGCTACTACATTAGCTTTACCCGGATGATAGCTAATGTCACATTCATAGTCCTTCACCAACTCTAAACATATGCGCTGCCTCATGTTCAGCTCCTTCTGAATGAAGAAGTACTTGAGGATCTTGTGGTCGGTGAATATCTAACACTTCTCGTCGTACAAGTAGTGCCTCCAAATCTTCAAAGAGAACACTACTGCTGCAAGCTCCAAATCGTGCGTCGGATAATTCTACTCATAACTCTTCAACTGCCTCGACGCATAAGCAATAACCTTACCACACTGCATCAGAACTGCACCCAAACCTCTCAAAGAAGCATCTGTATAAACCACAAACTCCTCGTGGTCCACTGGCATAGCTAAAACTGGTGCTGAAGTGAGGGCCTTCTTCAGCTGATCAAAGCTCCTCTGACACTCAGGGCTCCACACATACTTCGCATTTTTCTGGTCAGGGCTGTCAAGGGCACTGAAATTAAAGACAAGCCCTTGATAAATTTGCGATAGTAACCTGCCAAGCCCAAGAAAATACGAATCTCCGCTGCATTCCTCGGAATCCCCCAGTTCTGCACTGCCTCTACTTTCGATGGGTCAACTTAAATCCCATCTCTCGACACAATATGCCCTAGAAATGCCACCTGCTCAAGCCAAAACTGGTACTTGCTGAACTTTGCATATAATTTGTGCTCCCTCAAAGCCTGCAAAGCTGTCTGCAAGTGCTGCCTATGCTCCTCCAAGCTCCTCGAATAGACCAGAATGTCGTCGATGAAAACTATAATGAACTGGTCTAAATGCTGCCTGAATACCCTGTTCATCAATCCATGAAAATCGCTGGGCCATTCGTCAGGCCAAACGGCATCACCAAGAACTCGTAGTGGTCGTAGCGTGTCCGAAAAGCAGTCTTGGACACGTCCTCCTCTCTAACTCTCAGCTGGTGATAGCCAGATCTCAAATCAATCTTCGAGAACATCGAAGCTCCCTGCAACTGATCAAATAAATCCTCATCCTCGGGAGTGGGTACTTATTCTTCACTGTGACTCTGTTCAGCTTCCGGTAGTCAATACACAACCTCATGCTGCCATCCTTCTTCCTTACAAACAATACTGGCGCGCCCCATGGAGAAAATCTAGGGCGTATGAACCCCTTATCGAGCAACTCTTGAATCTGCTCTTTCAGCTCCTTCATCTCGGTAGGAGCTAATCGATAAGGTGCTTTAGAGATAGGCACAGTACCCGGCATCATCTCGATAGAAAACTCCACCTCTCGCTCCGATGGAATTCTCACTACATCATCAGGGAAGACATCTGCAAAATCCCTGACTACCTCCACATCAGACAGTGAAGGGCCTGCTGAATCTCCTGTAGTGGTAACGCTGGCCAAGAACGCCTGACATCCGAACTCGACTAGCTTTCTGGCCTGTAGAAATGATATGAATCTAGGCTTCCGTGGTCTCCTCGCTGCCTGGCGGCCTGATAGTCACTGACCTCTGTTGAAAATCGTTCACCACTCCAAACTCCGCCAACCAATTCATATCCAGGATGAGGTCGAATCCTGACATCGGCAAAACGACCAAGTCTGCTCTGATCGCATGATCCTGGAACATCATCCTCAATCCCTGCACTACGCTGGTAGTCCTCAAATCCTCTTCTGACGGAACCGTCATGGCGAGAGCTACTCCCAAGCTCTTCGGAATAATACACATCCTCTGTGTGAACGCACTCAAAATAAACGAGTGGGTAAGCTACTGAGTCTAGCAAGGCGAGTGTAGGGACACCTATCACACGAATCTTGCCTGAAATAGAAACGTCACACAGGTACGCGTTTATGGTCAAACTAGATCCCAAAAAGCAGTTATAAGCCTAAGACATTCTATGTTCGCTATTCCTACCCGTCTAAGTTCTCAAGGTAGGTCCTAAAAGATCAAACAGTTCTTACCTATATCAATTCAGCAACTAAGGCATAAAATCTCCTACCAGTGCTCTACCTAGAATTCAATTTTTTTAAAAAAAAACATCCAAAAAAAACAACACGTCAAAGCACGGAAACAACGGAAATCTAAAACGGAATACCCGTGAGCAATGTCGTGTCCGGATCTGCAGCCTCTGCCTGCATCATGAAAACACGACATGTAGCATGTCTCTTCTTAGGCCAATCCCTAGAAATATGCCCTGGCTCCTTGCAATGATAGCACCGGCCTGATCCAGCCATGCAAGGTCCTGAATGCTGCTTACTGCACTCCTTGCAGATCGGTGTCCCTCCAGGTCTAGGGTCATTGGCCCCCTGCTGCTGCGGCCACTACTGACCCTGCGATCTCTGCTGCTGAGGCCCCTGAGGAGTTGGGCCCTTAGGAGTCCCCTGAAATGGTCTCTTCGCTGGCGGCTGCAAAGACTGGCCCCTAACAGGATGCTGTAACTGGCGCTTCTTTTGGAAGTCATCCCTCATATCCTTCCGACCCCTCTCTGACCGGTACGCCTTGTTCACCGCTGTCATGTAATCCGCCATATTGACATCGTGGCGGATGTCTGGTCGCAGTCCATCAGTAAACTGCCGTAGCTTCTCACTCTCCACAGTTGCGATGGAGGGCACAAAGTGACACCCCCGCTCGAACTGCCGTACGTACTCAGCAATAGAATTTTCTCCCTGGCGGAGACTCATAAACTCCCGAATAAGTTGGCTCCGGGCATCAGCAGAGAAATACTTCTCAAAGAAGACAGTCTTGAATCCATCCCAAGTCAGACTCTTCGGCACTAGACCGACAACTGCGCTCTCCCACCAAAGAGCGACATCGTCCTTCATCATGAAGATGGCACAATGAACCTTGTCAGCGTCTGGGAGACCCATATAAGCATAGATGGTCTCCAATGATCGGATCCACTCCTCAGCAACAAGTGGATCAGTAGTCCCTGAGAACTCCTTAGGTCCCTGTCTGTGGAACCTCTCAGCGACGTCCTTCTCATGCGACTTCCCGGGTCGCTCCGACTGACGCTCCAAAAGCCTGACAATCCCGGCTAGCATATCCATGTTAGCTCTCTCATACGGTGTCAGCTGAGGAGGTGGGGAAGGAGGAGGCGTAGAATCATCCTGGTGGCTCCTATCGCGTCTGGGAGGCATACTGATACACCGAAACCTTATCACGTAAATCTAAGGACATGACTAAGCGTCTAACTCTTAACGTTCTAAGGCCAAAACTCATGCAGAAATAAAACATGCAGCATCGAATATAAACATAAATCGTAAAACTATAAACTCACAGACTGGCAGTGCGACTTCCGAGCTCTACGCAGCAGGCTAGTACCCCACCAGAACCACCGCTCTGATACCAACTGAGACGAACCAGACTCTAATTTTTTTTTTAAATCATATGCGGAATAAAGAACTAATAGGTATGGCTCGTTCCATTTTTAAATCATTTTCTAAAAATATACTTGATACAGAAATAAATAAATATTCTAAAATATAAAATCATTCATATAATAAATATAAAATCATCCATACAGTGTTAAAAAGAACAGACTGAGTAAAAGTACTGAACATGACATGCTAAAAATCGATGACTGAAAAGTGTATCATAACAAAATAAAGACAACATAGAGGTCACGGGGTACTGCTGCAACAGGCGCTCAGAGGCCCTCACCGTCAGTCGGGACATACTCTACAGGATCATCACCTGCACCATTTAAACCTAGTGAGCCTAGAGGTTCAGCATGTTCTATCTTTAAAATAACAAGGTACATACTAATAAGGCCACATGCAAGCACATACGTGTACTGAAATAACATTAAATCATACATGCGTAAATGGTCGTAAAACATGGTTCGTCATCGATCGTATTGTATCATAATCATATAGTATATATCATAAGACATGACGTAACGTAACATAAAAACGTATGAGTCAATATCTGTGAAATGTGAGCGGGCGTATGACTGATCAATCGAAAGAAGCAACGTACGTGGCGGTGCGGTTCACCCGACCTTACCTCGGGATCCCACACACCTCTATGCTTGCCACTTCACCATGTAGTGACCACATGGATCCATAAGCTCGTAATACATTAAAACAGGGGATCCCCGAGCCCGGATACCCTGCTAGCTCCCATCGTAAACTTGCCACAACTCACTTCAATTCCTCGGGTTTTCTTTTAAAAGGACATGCCTTTATCGTTTCATAAAACATTCATGATGCATGAATTTCGTAAAATCATATAATTCAAAATTTTAGCCCGCCAATATATATTTAATTCCTTCATTTAAAACATTATTATACATAACATACTACATATATAATTTAATATATATTCACGGGTCTACATTTTCTACTCTGATCAAGGACTGGTTCAGGAGTCAAACCCACTACTTCTAAGCCCAAAAGAACCTAGACTTAATTTAAAATTGATTCTGATCAAGGACTGGTTCAGGAGTCAAACCCACTACTTCTAAGCCCAAAAGAACCTAGACTTAATTTAAAATTGAACTTGTTCTAATACATGACTTTGTCCAAAACTTTAAAATTGAAATTTAAAATTTTGACTTTAAAATATTCGGCTCAATACGCTAAAAGTGCCAAAAATAATATAAATTAAATAACTTCTAAAAATGATGTAAAACATCTTAAAATATTCTTAAAACATCAATTAAAGTCATCCACGAACTTTGGCAGCCCCTAAAACTCAAAATCTTAATTTTCACAAAAATGACGCGACGAGGCTCAATACGAGCGACAAAACAGTAAAAGTCATTAAAAATTTATTTATTAACCAAATCACTCTTTATTTCAACCCCACATCACCTTAACTCAATATACGAGTTTTTGGAATCAACAAGACTAAAAAAACAATACAGTAAGTGACCAAACCGACGTCCACATCCCACTGCCTGTGTATAGATTGCAACCAGGACATGTGTTAGCTATAAATTCATAAATAATTCGTTTCTCGACCAAATCACTTACCGTTTGAACCTACGTGATCCTAACTTAATGATATATCTATAGAAATCAACCCTTACCACATAAACCTCTTAGATCGACTTACCCTACCCCAACTACTCAACTGTTGCACACAGACGACAAGTCAGGACACATGCTGATCATAAAATTTGTAACTAATTCATTCTTTGACCAAATCACTTCCCGTTTGGACCTACATCACCCTAACTTGATGGAATAACTACCAGACCACCCTTGGACCATAACCTAGTCCCATGAACCATCCATGACCGAATACACATGAGATCAAATCAAAACCGTAATGAAAAACATGAGTCATGCATAGATCTAAAACATTTGTGCATAGATCTCAACAAATCACATTCAGATATAAACAAAGCATATTAAAATCATGCATTGAACATTAAAAACAGTTTACTATGGTGTAAATGGTGAGAAAAGAAATCGATATTACATGCCTGGCTTGGAGAAAGATGAGATCTATGAGTTACCGACGTAGAGGACGCGAGATCGGGACAAGACCGCCTTTGAATCACCAAAATCCTAGAATTTTCGATGGGGTTGCTTGAGGGAAGGATAATTGAGCTACAAAGGTGAAGGGAAATACAAGAGAGAAGGAGAGAAGACTTCAAGTCTAAGAATAATGGAGATACACATGTGCGGGGAGAGAGGAGAGAGTTAAAGCTTGGAAATTGAGAGTGTTTGCATGTGTTGTGTGTTGTATATGTATTCAACCATGCCATGTGATGTTTAAAGAAGGATGTTTGGTGGTTGGATTAATAATTTTTGTGGTTGAGTAAATAATTTTGGTGGTTGTATATAATAGTGTGTGTATAACATGCTCAAAGTTGTGTGTATATGTGCATAAAGTTGCCAATCAAAAATTATATCCTTCCACTTTACATATTTCGAAATTTGTTGTTTAATAATGATAAATTCATTCTTAAAAATTTAAAGACTTAAAAATCTCAATTAATTTTCATATCGGTCGTCCCTAGTCTCGTCTAGGCGTCCGGAACTCAAACAGACTAAAAATGGAACATGCATTTCATGCAACATTAAAATCATAAGTAAATCATATAAAATAGCATGTAGTTTTCTAAATTTATTTTTCCCCTAGTCATGCACTCTTTTCTACGTATTCAGGAATTTCTAGGCGTTACAGCAGAGCTCTAAGCTGATAAATTATTTGTTGAAATTGTGTATAACTTCGAACAGATTGGAGTTATACCTTCGAATCAAAGCTAAAAGAAAGAAGAATTAAATTTGGAATTTCAGTATCAGTCCAGAGTGGACCTAACGCTCAGAGTACAACAGAACGCGAGCATACTGGATCAGAATAGAAAACCAGATTTTGGCTGTTTGGTCAACTCAAATTAGGAAAATTCGACACAACTTAAAAATGAGCAGACTTGATTACGAAGATAAAAAAAGGTCAACTCAGCTTGGATAATGAAATCAGATTACAAGCGTAAAACAACTTTGGGTGAGAAATCAGATCATGGGTAATAAACATGTAGCGCCCCAAAATCCATAGGACCACAATTGTTAGCCTTTTTAATTTAAGGGTTTTTTGATATTTGAACATCCAGATTTCAGTTCAAGCTAGTTTCAATTATCTAAGTTGCTTTCTTTTCTTCCAGCTTAGAAGTACGGCCAGATGGGTTCTAAAAGGATTTCGCCCCAAGCACAATCCCGAGCTGGAGCAGTTTTCTTTAAATAAAATTCTTTTGTATGGGAGATTTGTTTTTATAAAAATGGTGTAGCAAGTTTACAAATTCAAATAGTAGTAGGGGGATTTTAGCAAATTTTAAAAGTCAAAGAGAAGGTACAGCGTCCCATGCCTACTCAAATGCCTCCCACCTACTACCAATCATACTCCCATATATGATTGTTACGTGAGCTCTAAAGCTCATTTTTGGTTGCAAGAAATCTTTTAGTTCTTCTCAAAATATTCAGAAGCTCGTAGAGTGTGCTTGAGAAGATTTCCAGCCAAGGCCATCTCTTCGTTGCGATTCCAGCTCAGGCAAGTAAAGTTGATTCTTGCTGCATCTGGAAAACATATATTTCGCTTCGTTGTTTTCTGTTGTATGCTTTCCTGATGCATGTTTCAGTTCAATTCATGTTTATGTTTAAGCTATGGATTCACTGCTTTGATGTTTTAGTTTTGAGTAAACTCACCATTATCTTTTAGCAAGCAATTGTGTTTTCAAAAACAGAGTTGTACAGATTCAAGATAAGATAAGTCAAGAGAAGTTTCTTGTATTCCCGTGTGCTATAAAGGTTCTGGACCTTGACTCTGAACAGATAGGACACGCTGATTTGATCGGGACTATGTTCCGATTTGATAAGCTGAGCTAGTTTGTTTAGGGACTGTACCTTCGTTTCTAAGCAGATCTGGCCTATTTTCCTTGACCAGTCTGCATGATTCGTTGCTAAACTGTTTGGGTTTCTCAAAGCTGAGTGACCTTCCAAAGCTGAAATTCTTGCTCCGAAGCTTATGTTACTGTTTTACTACGCGTAAGCTGTTTCCTTAGAACCAAATCTGTTTTACTACGCGTAAACTGTTTCCTTAGAACCAAATCTGTTTTACTACGCGTAAGCTGTTTTCTTAGAACCAGATCTGTTTTTCCTATCCGTAAGCTATTTTCTTTAGCCAACGCTATTCTTCACGCCTGTGTTTTGTTTTCACACCCAAGATCCATTTTATGTAGACAAAGCTATTCTTTACACTTGTGATCTGTTTTCTTTAGCCAAAGTTGATTTCCGTTCATAAGCCGTTTTCTCCTCCGAGCTGGTTTCTGCTACCATCAGCTTGTAGCCCAGCTGTACACTCAGGAATGTTTTTAATGACAAAAGGAGTTTCATAGCAGTGAATCTACCAGTTTCAGTGATCGATCTTTGATCAAGAGCAATGTATAATAGCTATTTCTTTCGATTAAAGGAAGTAACTTTCAGTTTTAAGGACTTATGGCATAGAGGACCCGGTCAAGCAGGAACAGACCAAGATTATGGTATTACTATAATATCCATTCACAAGAAAGTAACTGAATTCAGATAAGATGCTAGCAAGCACCAGGACCATCAGAGAGCCTCTAGGCCATAAGTCACTCAGTATATAACTGCGATTTTGATCTGATGTCCCGCTCTGTCTTTTCATTAGCAAGATTTCAGTTCAGATAACTTCCTTTAATTTACGTATCATGATTCAGTTTTTCCGGCATTATATGTGTGAGACCTGTGTTTTCACAATCAGGTGTTGGTCGGGTTTGGACCAGCTGTTGGTTTTGCTAGCGTGTTTATTAGCGTGCATCGAAACTACGTCGTCTAGATAAGTTGGAACGACAGCGTTTTGAGTGGAGCGCTTTGTATCAGCTGTTGGTTATGATATACATCAGCTGTTGAGAGATCTCATGCGTTGTGACTGCTGGTTTGTGAATCAGCTGTTGGTAGCAAGGCGACGTGTTCCTCTGCGACGTCGTTTGGTTAAGTTGGTGCGACGCCGTTTAGCTTTAGCGTTGTTTGAAAGATTCAACTGCTGGTTAATATATTAACGATAGGCAAAGGCTGATGCGAGATTCCTGCTGGTTGGGAATATTAGTTGTGACAACTGATTTTGTCGGTGGATCTGTTCCTCTTTCTATCTACTGTTTGAGTAGCGTATTTAAGAGAAGACTTGGTTTTCGATCGTTTAACAGATCCCATACTTAGAAATATTTTTCCCGATAGCAAATCTTGTCGCGAACCCTAGTTACTGTTCACGGTAACATTATCCGTCCTAATTTCCGATGGTAGACAACTCCGACGAGAGTGAGAGTGGTAGCGTTGGACTCCTCTCGCTAAGGCGCTTCGTTCTATACCTCTTTAGAAAGCGTTGAAGGAGCTGGAAGAGGATCGCAGGATCGCTAAGACACCTCCCTTGTGTAGTTTTCTAGCATAAGCGTTCCCTGCCGTGCCAGTAGTTTCGTTGGGGTAAGTAAAGATGCTACCTTTAAGCTTTGTTAGAGCTTTCCGTTGAGTTAGGAAGGTAGAAGAGCGCTGGTGGAGTTGTTCGTTCTATACCTCTTTAGAAAGCGTTGAAGGAGCTGGAAGAGGATCGCAGGATCGCTAAGACACCTCCCTTGTGTAGTTTTCTAGCATAAGCGTTCCCTGCCGTGCCAGTAGTTTCGTTGGGGTAAGTAAAGATGCTACCTTTAAGCTTTGTTAGAGCTTTCCGTTGAGTTAGGAAGGTAGAAGAGCGCTGGTGGAGTTGTAGCTCCCAGCTGCTGTTATTTTATGTTTCGGTTTTTGAGCAGTGGCTTGTGTTGATATAGCAGGTGACAGATCTGTGTTGCTCGAACTTGATTGTAGCAGCTGTGTGTAGTAATTATAGCTCAGAAGCTGGTGAGTACGAATGTTGAGATTGTATTACGGCTGGAATTGGCATGGATATTATGTTTGATTGCTGTGTGTGCATTGCTTGTTGTTTTATATGCTGTTCAGCTGTTGCATTGCATACGCATGATCATTTCCCTTTCAGCTTTTGTAGCCGTGCTTTGTTGTTGCTCTGTTTTCTTACCAGGATGCGAGGGCGAGCGGCAATACCGCACTCTCATCTCCCTGCTGGTCTGTTAGCTCTCATGTGCCGAGTGGTTAACTACCACAGTTCATGGGTTGGGCAACAACGGGTTGAGTTATTGATGCATTTGGTATTCACGTGTGGTGTAAAGATGAGCGGGTAATTCCCGTGTGCTTGTACACACACCAGTGGCCACCATTCTTCGCAGAATCTGTTGTCAGCTGTTGAATTCATTGGCTCCCTTCCTTGTTCGTAGCCTTCGGCTGTTGTATTGTCCCTCATGCATAGCATTAGCATTATATCTTTTACTATTCATTGCTGTTTATAGTTGCTCTCCGTACTGGGGTTTAACCCCAAGGTCCCTCTGGGGCTGTTGTGATTGTTTGCCTGTCTGTTGTTCAGGTTTTCCTGGTTTCACAGCTGGTCGAGATTATGATCCAGCTGGTGGTGCCCCAGGAGGTGGTTAGAGTGTCCCAGTTATATATAGTATTTGTATACACTGGTATCACTTCGTGTGATACTTAGTTTTATATAGTTGGTAGTGTGTTGTATTCAGCCGTTGGGCATTTGTTGTACTTGAATATTTGTGCTGTTGTGGATTTATAAATTGGGATTATTTTGAGTATCTTGTATTTTAAATTATGTTATCTTTCAGTCAGGACAAAAGCAAAAATTTTAGCCACTTTTTAGTAGCTTCCGTTTGTGTTTGCGTGGATTTACTCTGATGTGTGCACGAGGCCTGACATATTTGGTATCAGAGCTTAAGCTGGGATAAGCTCGATTTCTTGGATCACACTTGAGTCTAGGCATAGTGTCGTGTGTTGCTTGTGCTTGACTATGTGACTTATGTGCTGCATATTGTTTGTGTGATATGTGATTTCTATGATGTTTCTGTCTGTGTTTTCTTATCCTGTGTAGTGCCTTCGTATAGATGCCGCCTAGACGTAGGGGTAGAGGTAGAGGGCAGTTTCAGGACGAGTCTGGAGATCAGAACGAGGATCAGCGTAGTTTCCCTTCCTGTGGTCATGGTAGACGTGAAGAGAGCATGGAGATTGTGATGGCTAGGTTCCAACGGATGAGTCCCCATATCTTTAACGGTGACGAGTCTAGCAAGGATGCGGATTCGTGGTTGCAGCACATCATTGGTTTGTTCGATCGTGTTCAGTATGATGATGTGCTTCGGTTGAGTTTTGGCGACCTTCCAGCTGAGGAAGAGTGCGGAGCGTTGGTGGCGTGGTGCTTCATGCTCGTAGGTTTTCTTCTCTGTTGGCGTATGTCCCGCATGTTGCTGGCCGGGAGAGGGCCAAGAGGACCAAGTTTATTGAGGGTTTGAATGAAGAGTTGTATACTTTGGTTTTGTCGAGTAAACCAAAGAGCTATGCAGAGGCTGTGGATAGCGCTGTTGATATCGAGGAAGGTCTGCGGAACCAAAGGTCGCGTGCTATGCCTTAGGGTGGTCAGGGTGGTCATCCCGCTGTCCAGGGAACGCAGTCTTCCCAATCTTCGTAGTCAGCTCATCAACCCCCGCAGCAGCAGCAGCAGTTGGCTCAGAAGTCTGGCCGTCAGAGGTTCCGACCTCGTGGCCATCAGTTTAAGAAGAAGTCTGGTTCTGGTTCTTCTGGTTCTGGCAGCTCTAGTAGCAGTGGTTCTAGGCCAGAGTTTTGTGGCTTCTGTGGAGGCAAGCATTCGTCGACTCAGTGCGTTGGTGTGCAGGGCTCTTGTAATATCTGTGGTCAGTATGGGCATTTTGCGAGGGTGTGTCCGTTGGCCGGATCGCAGCAAGCCACAGCCCCATCTCAGGGTCGAGGAGGATCGTCTAGGGGTCGTTCCCCTCAGTTCCCACAGCCTAGGGTTGGAGAGACGCAGTTTAGGCCTTTTCAGTTGCCTGGTCCGTCGCGTTTCGGACAGTCATCTCAGCAGCATTTCTCTGGACCCCAACATGCTCAAGTGAATGCCATTACGAGGGAGAAAGCGGAGGGCGCACTGAGCGGAGTGATTGCAGGTAACTGTTCTGTCTTTGATTTTCCTGCACGAGTGTTGTTTGACACTGGCGCATCGCATTCGTTTATTGCTGATTCTTTTGTGATCGAGCATGGTCTGCATACTTTTTCGTTGTGCGATGTGGTGTCTGTTTCTACTCCTGGCGGTGCTAGCCTGTTCTCCAAAGATGTTTTGTTGGATGGCGTTCCGAGGTTTGGCGAGCATGTGTTGGTGGCGAATTTGTTTCGTTTGATGTTGTGGGATTTCGACTGCATAGTGGGAATGGACGTGTTGTCCAGTTATAGGGCCTCCGTGGATTGTTTCCATGGGATCGTTCATTTTAGGCCTCAGTCCGGTGAGAAATGGAATTTTTACGGTGTGGATTCTCAGTTGAAGATTCCGTTAGTCTCTGCAATGGAGATGTTCAGCTTGTTGTCGGCGGAGAACGCTGGTTTTATGATCTACGTGTTGGATGCATCTTCTTCTTCGCATGTGCAGCTCAGCGACGTTCCAGTGGTGCGTCATTTTCCTGATGTGTTTCCGGAGGAGATTCCTGGTTTTCCTCCGAGGAGGGAGATTGACTTTAGCATTGAGTTGGTGCCTGGCATAGCTCCGATTTCACGTGCACCATATCGATTAGCGCCTGCTGAATTGAGAGAGATCAAGGTGCAACTAGATGACTTGCTGGAGAAAGGTTTTATCAGACCTAGCATGTCGCCGTGGGGAGCGCCTATTTTGTTTGTCAAGAAGAAGGATGGCACAATGAGAATGTGCATTGACTTCCGTCAGCTGAAAAAAGTTACCATGAAGAATAAGTACCCGTTGCGAGGATCGACGACTTGTTTGACCAGTTGCAAGGTTCTGCTGTATATTCGAAGATCGATCTACGTTCAGGGTACCATCAGTTGAGAGTTGGAGATCAAGATGTCGCGAAGACTGCTTTTAGTACTAGGTACGGGCATTTTGAGTTTCTGGTAATGCCTTTTGGATTGACTAATGCTCCTGCAGTCTTCACGGATTTTATGAATCGGGTCTTCCGCGAGTTTATAAATTAGTTTGTGATCGTGTTCATCGACGATATCTTGGTGTATTCGAAGACTCCTTTGGAGCATAAGGAGCATTTGAGAGTTGTTCTTCAGACGTTGAGAGACTCGCAGCTGTATGCCAAGTTTTCTAAGTGAGAGTTCTAGCTGGATCGCGTTGTGTTTTTGGGTCATGTGATTTTGGCGGATGGCATTTCTGTGGATCCCAGTAAAGTAGATGTTGGACAAGCGGTTCGTTTGGACTGAGCAATGTGAGAATTCTTTTTCAATTGCTCAAGGAGAAGTTGACTACTGCACCTGTGTTGGCTTTGCCGTCTGGTTCAGGTGGTTATGTCGTGTGTTCTGATGCTTCGCTCAATGGATTGGGCTGTGTGTTGATGCAGCATGGACGAGTCATTGCATATGACTCTCGGCAGTTGAAACCGCACGAGACTCGTTATCCAGTGCATTATTGGAGCTAGAAGCTGTGGTTTTTGCGTTGAAGATTTGGCGCCACTATCTGTATGGCGAGCAGTTTGTGGTATATTCGGACCACAAGAGTTTTCAGTATTTGTTTACGCAGCCCGACTTGAATATGAGACAGCGTAGGTGGATGGAGCTGTTGAAGGATTTTGATTGTGAGATCAAGTACCAGCCTGGGAAAGTTAATGTAGTGGCGGATGCGTTGAGCAGAAAGGCTCAAGGAGATATGCTTGCGTCGTTGTATGTTTCTAAAGACCGTGAGCATCTTAGCACTACGGGTTGGAGGTTTTACCCGGCTGAGGAATATGTGGTGGTTTCTTCTTTCCAAGTTGAGCCACAGATCATTTCGAGCATTAGAGAGGCTCAAAGGATAGATCCTTCCATCCACGAGATGAAGTTGAAGGTCAGGTCTGGTCAACTTGAGGACTATTCTGTTTCGTCTGATGGTTGTTTGCCGGGGTAGGTTGGTTGTGCCCAATCTGATAGACCTTCGGGAGGAGATTCTTAGAGAAGCGCATTGCAGTAGACACAGTGTTCATCCTGGTGTACGGAAGATGTACCATGCATTGAAGCCGCACTTCTGGTGGGCTGGTTTGAAGAGCGACGTTGCTGGTTTTGTTGCTCGTTGCTTGAACTGCCAGCAGGTTAAGTCTGAAAGGATGAGACCTGGTGGTCTGTTGCAGAGTTTGGAAGTGCCCCAATGGAATTGGGATCACATAGCGATGGATTTTGTGACGCATTTGCCTCGTTCCAGCAGAGGTTGCGATGCGATTTGGGTTGTACTCGACAGATTGTCGAAGTCTGTGCACTTAATTCCCTATGGTATGACGTTTTCGTTGAAGAAAAATGGCGAAACTGTACGTGGATTTTGTGGTTAGATTGCACGGTGTGCCTGTTTCAATCGTTTCATACCGAGATCCAAGGTTTACTTCCAGGTTTTGGAAGAGTTTGCAAGCAGCTTTGGGTACCAGATTGGCTATGAGTACAGCATATCACCCCCAAACAGATGGCCAATCTGAGAGAACTATCCAGATGTTGGAGGATATGTTAAGAGCTGTTGTAATGGATTTTGGTGGTAGCTGGCAAGACGCGTTGTCTTTAGTTGAATTTTCCTACAATAACAGCTACCAAGTGACGATTGGTATGGCGCCGTTCGAGGCTTTGTATGGCAGAAAGTGCAGATCGCTTGTGCGTTGGGAAGAAGTGGGGGAGAAGCAGCTATCTTCCCCAGAGTTTGTGCAGCAGATGAAGGATCATGTGGATCTGATTCGACAGCGGATGAAAGCTACCCAGGATCGCCAAACCAGTTATGCAAATAGGAGGCGTCGACCTCTAGAGTTTCAGGTTGGTGATCTCATTTTCCTTAAAGTTTCTAGTGTCATGCGCTTTGGACACAAGGGAAAGTTAGCCCCTCGTTATGTCGGTCCGTATGAAATTGTTGAGAGGATTGGCCTTTGGCGCATCGGCTGTTGTTGCCACCAGATTTATCTTCTCTACATGATGTCTTTCATGTTTCCATGTTGAGGAAGTACGAGCCAGATCCGTCTCATGTGTTGAGAACTGACGAGGTTGAGCTAGATCAGACGTTGAGTTACGTTGAGTGTCCCTTGCGGATCCTAGATAGAAAAGAGAAACAGTTGAGGAATAAAATCATTCCCTTGGTGATGGTTTAATGGAGCAAACATGCTACCTGGGAGATGGAAGAGAAGATGCAACGTGAGTGGACGCATCTGTTTGCGTGAGTGTTGCATCAGATTTCAGTAATTGTTTGCTCAGTTATCTTGAACTCTTGGTTGTGAGTTCAGTTGTTGCCCGAGTTTGATTTCGAGGAAGAAATCTTGTTTTAGTGGGGGAGAGATGTGAGACTTGTGTTTTCGCAATCAGGTGTTGGTCGGGTTTGGACCAGCTGTTGGTTTTGCTAGCGTGTTTATTAGCGTGCATCGAAACTACGTCGTCTAGATAAGTTGGAACAACAGCGTTTTGAGTGGAGCGCTTTGTATCAGCTGTTGGTTATGATAAGCATCAGCTGTTGAGAGATCTCATGCGTTGTGACTGCTGGTTTGTGAATCAGCTGTTGGTAGCAAGGTGACGTGTTCCTCTACGATGTTATTTGGTTAAGTTGGTGCGACGCCATTTAGCTTTAGCGTTGTTTGAAAGATTCAACTGCTGGTTAATATATTAACGATAGGCAAAGGCTGATGCAAGATTCCTGCTGGTTGAGAATATTAGTTGTGACAACTGATTTTGTCGGTGGATCTGTTCCTATTTCTATATGCTATTTGAGTAGTGTATTTAAGAGAAGACTTGGTCTTCGATCGTTTAACAGATCCCATACTTAGAAATATTTTTCCCGATAGCAAATCTTGTCGCGAACCCTAGTTACAGTTCACAGTACCTTATCCGTCCTAATTTCCGGTGGTAGACAACTCCGACGAGAGTGAGAGTGGTAGTGTTGGACTCCTCTCGCTAAGGCGCTTCGTTCTATACCTCTTTAGAAAGCGTTGGAGGAGCTGGAAGAGGATCACAGGATCGCTAAGACACCTCCCTTGTGTAGTTTGCTAGCATAAGCGTTCCCTGCCGTGCCAGTAGTTTCGTTGGGGTAAGTAAAGATGCTACCTTTAAGCTTTGTTAGAGATTTCCGTTGAGTTAGGAAGGTAGATGAGCTCTGGTGGAGTTGTAGCTCCCAGCTGCTGTTATTTTACGTTTTGGCTTTTGAGCAGTGGCTTGTGTTGATATAGCAGGTGACAGATCTGTGTTGCTCGGACTTGATTGTAGCAGCTGTGTGTGGTAATTATAGATCAGAGTCTGGTGAGGTACGGATGTTGAGCTTGTATTCCGGCTGGAATTGGCATGGATATTATGTTTGATTGCTATGTGTGCATTGATTGTTGTTTTATATGTTTTTCAGCTGTTGCATTGCATACGCATGATCATTTCCCTTTCAGCTGTTGTAGCCGTGCTTTGTTGTTGCTCTGTTTTCTTACCAAGATGCGAGGGCGAGCGGAAATACCGCATTCTCATCTCCCTGCTGGTCTGTTAGCCCTCATGCGCCGAGTGGTTAACTACCAAAGTTCATGGGTTGGGCAACAGCAGGTTGAGTTATTGATGCATCTGGTATTCAGGTGTGGTGTAAAGATGAGCGGGTAATTCCCGTGTGCTTGTACACACACCAGTGGGTATCATTCATCACAGAATCTGTTGTCAGCTGTTGAATTCATTGGCTCCCTTCCTTGGTCGTAGCCTTCGGCTGTTGCATTGTCCCTCATGCATAGCATTAGCATTATATATTTTGCTATTCATTGCTGTTTTATAGTTTCTCTCCGTACTGGGGTTTAACCCGAGGTCCCTCTGGGGCTGTTGTGTTGCTGGTCGAGGTTATGATCCAGCTGGTGGTGCCCCAGGAGGTGGTTAGAGTGTCCCAGTTATATATAGTATTTGTATACACTAGTATCACTTCGTGTGATGCTTAGTTTTATATAGTTGGTAGACCATCTGTATTTGTGTTGTATTCAGCCGTTGGGAATTTGTTGTACTTGAATATTTGTGCTGTTGTGGATTTATAAATTG
>KQ997644.1:3905-30078 GCA_001598015.1 Dorcoceras hygrometricum | reverse complement strand
CTTGTGCTTGTGTGCTGCTGAAATGCAATGCGATGCTAAGTGCTGAATTCTGTTTATGCGTATGCTAAAATATAAGCAAGTGCTGATTTGTGCGTGCGTGCTGATTTATGCTTATGCGTGTATGCGTGCTAAAGTAAATGTGCAATACTGTATGAATAACAGAACACGATACTCAGCAGGTTTGTTTATGGAAGTTCGGATATCAATATCCTACATCTCCCCTTCTTCCACCTCGGAAGGCTCCACTAGAAGATTTGATCTTACAACTGCGTGTACAGACCCAATCCCACAACCATCAGCTGTGAGAACTCCTAGACTCCTCAAATGCACAAACAGCCGCTGCTGTGTGACTGACTACATACACAAGAGTTTTACGTCTTCATGCTTGGACGGGAACTGTAAACATATTTCGAGATTCATTCACAGATAGATGTGAATGAATCCGGGTGTGTGAGATTGATACATTGTAGCTCTCATCTCTCTGTTTTTCTCACACACGAGGGACATGCTCTAACAAGCTAATCTAGACTCAGCAATCAACTCTCGTGAAAAACTCTCCTCTGATGGCGGTCGATTGCTTCGTCTATCTCTTCTTTTTCCCTCTATTGGTGCACTGTGCAATTGACTAGTTCTTTGCTATATCTTCACAGTGACCAATTTTTATTTTTTTTCTTCTTCAATGGCGTCGCCTCGAATATATAGCCTCTGTAGAAATTCTTCCCGTTGGAAAGCTTCCAAAACTGTTCAGCTGTTCAGAAGGCTATCTTGTCTTCTTTCTATTTTAGTGCAACGCTCCTCTGTAAAGTACCAACAGGAGAACAGTACTTGCGTCCGACGCGATCCGGATCCCAACAATAGAGTGTGCTTGAGAAGACTTCCAGCCAAGGCCATCTGTTCGTTGCGATTCTCAGCTCAGGCAAGTAAAGTTGATTCTTGCTGCATTTGGAAAACATATATTTCGCTTCGTTTTTTTCTGTTGTATGCTTGCCTGATGCATGTTTCAGTTCAGTTCATGTTTATGTTTAAGCTATGGATTCATTGCTTTGATGTTTTAGTTTTGAGTAAACTCACCAGTTATCTTTTAGCAAGCAATTGTGTTTTCAAATACTGTGTTGTACAGATTCAAGATAAGATAAGCCAAGAGAAGTTTCTTGTTTTCCCGTGTGCTATAAAGGTTCTGGACATTGACTCTGAACAGATAGGCGACACTGGTTTGATCGGGACTATGTTCCGATTTGATAAGCTGAGCTAGTTTGTTTAGGGACTGTCTGAGCTAGTTGCAGTACCTTCGATTCTAAGCAGATCTGGCCTATTTTCCTTGACCAGACTGCATGATTCGTTGCTAAACTATTTGGGTTTCTCAAAGCTGATTGACCTTCCAAAGCTGAAATTCTTGCTCTGAAGCTTATGTTACTGTTTTACTACGCGTAAGCTGTTTCCTTAGAACCAAATATGTTTTACTACGCGTAAGCTGCTTCTTAATAACCAAATCTGTTTTACTATGCGTAAGCTATTTTCTTAGAACCAGATCTGTTTTTCCTATCCGTAATCTATTTTCTTTAGCCAAAGCTATTCTTCACGCCTGTGATCTGTTTTCACACCCGAGATCTGTTTTATGTAGACAAAGCTGTTCTTTACGCTTGCGATCTGTTTTCTTTAGCCAAAGTTGTTTTGCATTCATAAGTCGTTTTCTCTTCCGAGCTGGTTTCTCCTACCATCAGCTCGTAGCCCAGCTGTACAATCAGTAATGTTTTTAAAGAAAAAATGAGTTTCATAGCAGTGAATCTACCAGTTTCAGTGATCGATCGGGATCACTAGTTTTCCTGATGCAGGTGAGGTAGCTCAAGGGCAGGTGGGTGGCACGAGCTGAACAAGATTTGCGGGTTGCGTGTATTTGTCAATGGCCAGCGTTTCCGCAAAGTCAATGTTGTTGTTGTTTTTGATCTTTTGTCGAAACTGTATTAAGATCCATTACAACAATAGAGAATTCATTCCAATAGTTGTAATATCATTTTTTAATCGAAATCTCAATTTCTGTTATTCCAAAGTTGTTTCTGCTATTTACGTTTGGCGCAATCTATTTGTATACCAGCGTTTGTAAGGGAATACAACTTACAACTTTTTGTACTTAGTCCTTCTATTCAGTTCGATTATCCAATTACTCCAATCCATTGATTCCCATGGGTTTGGGCGTCACAAAACTACTCTGGGAAAATAAACAGATTACGGGTAATAAACAGCTCTGGGAAAGTAAACAGATCATGACTTAGAATCCGCTCGAGGAAAAATAAACATATTGAAAACTTAACTCAATAAGGACTAACAACTTAGAAGATATCCTTAGTCTGAAGCAATCGAAAATATCTAAGGAAACATTCCAAAAACAAAAACACGTAAGCTGCTTGCTACTGAAACAAAATGCACATCCTTTCACCCCCAGACATATGGGAAGACGGAGAGAGTGAAACATGTACTAGAGGACTTGCTGCGAGCTTGTGCTATTGAATTTCAGGGGAGTTGGGAAGCCAAGCTATCTTTAGTAGAGTTCACCTACAACAACAGCTTTCAGGCCTCCAACGGTATGGCACCTTACGAGGCACTTTATGGGAGGAGGTGTAGATCGCCCATCCATTGGGACGAGGTAGGTGAGCGGACAGATCTGGGCCCTGAGATAGTTCAGCAGACGGCAGACAAGGTGATGAGGGTCAGGGATAGGATGAGAGCTGCCCAAATTCGACAAAAGAGTTACGTTGATATGAGGGATGGAGTTAGAAGTCACAGTCGGGGATCACGTTTTTGTGAAGGTTGCTCCTAAGAAGGGTGTGATGAGATTTGGAAAGAAGGGGAAGCTATCATCCAGATTCATAGGACCCTTCGAGATCTTAGATAGAGTAGGGATGTTAGCTTACTGTGTAGCCCTACCGTCGAGCCTAGCAGTCAGACATAATGTATTCCACATCTCCATGCTTAGGAAATATGTGCCGAACCCCTCGTATGTGCTAAGTGCCGAACCGCTCCAGCTATCCCCGCAAATGAATTTTGAGGAGCGAGCTACTCGGATCTTAGACAGACAATATAGGAAGCTACACAGTCGGACCATTCCCATGGTCAAGGTCCATTGACGGCATCATTGTGAAGAGAAAGCTATATGGGAGGTAAAGGCTGACATCAAGGAACACTACCCAAAACGCTTCGGTGAGTTTTCGAATTTCGAGGATGAAATTATTGTAAGCGGGAGAGTATTGTTGTTAGAGTAGGTGCCCAACTAGCCAACTGTGGCATATGGATTCTTGTTCACTCTATGTAAAATGATATTTATTTATGTCGCATATTCACGACATTATCTTCATTATTATGATTACAAATTATTTGATGAAGACCTTGAATGTACTATAGTGTATGTTAGATGTGATAGTGGATTTGATGGCTATCATGAAACACATCTAATAGTCACTGTGTATAAACTAGTTCCTAATTGATTGGGCCATCCAAAAGTTGATAAGGGCCGCCTGAGCTTGAGACTAGCATCTGCGATGCAAAGTATCATGTTTCATTGGTAGTGAACATAGTGATGTTCTGAGCATGCAGATGGATAGTGACCTGGTGATCTATCGAACTAGGCTCGTTCGGACTTTCCAAGCTGAAGTTTTGGTTGTACAGATTGTGTTGGATCTTTAATTACATATCAGAATCTTAATTTTTATTAACACAAAACCTACTGTTAATTTACTAACGATTTGTACTAAGTGTGCAGGAACCAGATCGGAAGCGAGCTTGTACAGAGATAGAAGCGAGGTGGATGAAGAGAAATGTAGCAGCTCAGCAGCAAGCTGGAACAAAGCACTATAGCAGATCTAACCAAGAGCATAATGAGAAGATGTCCAAGCTGGAACAGTGAGGGGACGTCCAAGCTGGTCTAGTAGAGGATATCCAAGATGGTACAGTGAGGGGACGTCCGAGCTGATCCAGCAGAGGATAAACAGATCGTAGAGGACATATAACTTGTTCACCAGCTTGGAGCAAGAGCAGCTCAGAGTTCAGTAAACAGCTCAGAGATCAAGAGCAGAATCTATCAGATCAACGAGCAAAGCAATTTGAACTTGAACTTATGCGAAGACAGTTTATTGGGGTTCAAATTGACTTGCTGTGTTGTCCACATCAGGTACGAGGATGCATGTGCTCAAATTCATAAAGCCTGCAGAAGCATTAAATGTGAAAGGACACAAAGTACAACCATGCCAGAACCTTTTCAGAAGACTTATCAACGGCTGGAAAGATGTGTCCAACGGGCAAAATCTGCACAGGGCTATTTATATGAAGAAGACGATGAGAATTAACGGCAGCAGAGAAAGATCAAAAATTGAGGGAAGAAAACAGAGAGAATAGCTTTCCCAGAAGCACTTTCCAGTGTGTGAGAAAACAGCCAAGAGAGTGAACTTAAACTGTATATTTCTCACACACGGATTCACTCAATATGAGAGCAGTGAGCTTAACAGAATAGTTGAGTGAATCACAAACACAAACATTCATTGTTTTCTTTCGCACTAAGACGTTAAAGAAGTTTATGTAGCCTTTCTCACAGAGTAATAAAAGAAGTGAGTTAGACACACGTAGCTTGGAGGCTGGTGTGCAATGGTGTTGCTAGGAGTTCTTGCGGCTACTGGTCTTAGGAGTGGGTTGCAGCGAGGGTCGTTGTAATCAAAAACTTCTAGTGGAATCCTTCCCGATTGCTGAAGAAGGGAAGATGTATGAGATTGAGTTCCGAACTTCCATAAACAAATTGCAGCGTATTTTCTTTATTGCTTACTATATTTGGTTTTCTGCATTTGCATACATGTGTTTAAAACCTGTTTAACATTGAAATTACAGAGGGTAGTTCACGTTTATTTCCACATGATTTTTATCATACCTGATCTACTTCTCGATTCTCAAAAACCTTTCAAGAACATGAGCTATTGCAGCTCGAGATTTAACAGACCAGATCGTGCGTTGTTGCGAGCTGGTACCAGCTCAGGCGCGATATGATTTCTGGTTGCATGCTATTTTATAATGCACGTAACTTACGGGGTTGGTGTCTAGGCTGTGTGAGAGCCTACATGAGTTGTGGCAGAACTCACGAACAACCTCGATTTTTCGATCCCAACAGATTGGTCCTCACTACTCGAAACGTCATTGAGACTCTACATGATAGGTGCCTCACTTTGACCCGTTTACCGACTCCATTGAGTTCATCAAGTGGTGGGATTGGGTGAGGTCCCGATGCATGTAGGAGTCGATGCTATGTTGTCGAGGATTCACCGCTCACCCTTGTGCGTGGATATCATATGCTATCTGAGGAGATAATAGTGTAACAAATCTCTGGCCAGAGTACTAGATGTTCTTTAGGTAAATGGGTTTACCTAGTAGCACATGCGATGTCACTATTTGATCTCCAAGATGTATGCATCGAATCTCTAGCGATTCTCGATTTACAATGGTCGTTGATTTGATCGGGATTTGAGCTGAAAGAACCGCACTGCACGTTAACCATGACCAACTGGTTCTTGCAGGCACTATCAGTGATACCTAGGGGATCATGGGGCGATGTTGCTAGACACTTTACCATGATCCGATGGGTAAGTTCGAGAATGTGTTTTCGGAGTCACAAAGAGTTGTGAGCCCATGGCTAGCTGTATCTCTGAATCATTGAGGGTCACACAAGTATTGGTTTCTCAATTCTCGTATGGAATTGTACTAAAATTTTTTAGTATAGTAGGAGGAAGGTTGGAAGAGGGTAAGTTCGAGAATGTGTTTTCGGAGTCACAAAGAGTTGTGAGCCCATGGCTAGCTGTATCTCTGAATCATTGAGGGTCACACAAGTATTGGTTTCTCAATTCTCGTATGGAATTGTACTAAAATTTTTTAGTATAGTAGGAGGAAGGTTGGAAGAGTGACTTCCTAAAATTAGCTGGATAAGTATGACTTTCCTTATAGCTGATAGGGGCCTAAGTGCTATTTGAATTAGGTGGTCCAAAAAATTGTTTGCACATCATAAGTTCAGTTTTGTAAACTATGCAGATTGGTCCGATCTGATCGTCGATCGGGAATATGATGAAGCCACAACGATGGACTTGAAGCCAATGTTCCATGGGACTGGGCCTGACCTGGGCCCATTAACATGATTTAAGCCAATGAAATATCTATAAATAGGGGCTTATGGGGAGCTTTTCATTTGCACCAAATTGTATCGACAACCTCAATAGCTCCCCTCCCCCCTCTCACCCTCCTCCTCTCGCCGCTGCCATCATCGCCCGTCGCCAACGCCGTGCCGCCGCCTCCGTCGCAATTCGTTACGACCGTCTTGGCGTGAAGATTCCCTTGGCGAAATCTTCACTGGTTTTCTAGTGCAGACCAGTGAAGGAACTGAGATTCCAATCATGGACCGCATTGGACGATTGGAGTTGTTCAACCGTTGAAGTCTATTGTCGCGTAAAATCGGAATAGTGGGAGCCGGGCGCATAATCGCCAAAGGTAAATACTCTAAACATCCTTATATGTTTAGTTTTAATTTTTGTGTATTGATCGTTCATGAGCAAATTAACTTTAAACTTCCGCTGCATCCCCGGAGTGGGATCCGGATACGCCGCTGCACCAACAGTGGTATCAGCGCTTCAGGCTCGGATCTGTCAATACACTATTTATGCCTAATTGCATCAAAAACTCGATTTTTCAAAAAAAAAAATTCTGGCAAATCGCTGCCGCTTTGGTCCCGCCGCCCGCCGTGCGGATGGTCCCGCATATCCCAAGCACACATCGTGACGAACGTTGCGGGATCGTCCGACATGTTCCGGGCGCATGGTACATGCAGACGTTGGGGGAGCGTCCCGCACGTCCCGTGCGCACGGTACGCACAGACATTGCGGGAGTGTCCCGTGCGCACGGTACGTGCCGACATTGCAGGAGCATCACGCACACCGGTGCGTGCACGTCGCGCACAGGGCTGCCCACAGCATGTCGCATGTGTGCGGCGGTCGGGGCTCCGCCCTTGCGGCAGCTATGGGGCGATGATGTGGCGCGGTTTTGAAACCTAGGGTTTTCCCGGGCCTGATCCAGGTAGCCCGATGGATTTTTCGGCCAATACTTGCTATCGGGCTCTTCTAGTTGGGCCAAAATTATTTTGAAAATTTCGAGGTATTGGACCTAAAATTTTTTTAAGTCCAAAATCTTTTGCAATTAAAATAACAATATATGATTTTGTTGGATAAAAGAAAATTTGATTTAATTATTTTATTTATGTCAATTAATTGGATTAATTGAATAAATAATATTTGGGATGATCGAGAGTCATGCCCAATGTGTTAGGTGTATGCTAGATTTTACAATGTTTGGTTGTAATATTGTTGATATCATTTTAATGTGGGCCTGGTTTATGTCCCGTTCCCACCCCTTTAAATGTATCCCTATTTGAAATGTAAATATTAGACTTAGTGGAAGATAAGTTTGAAGATGGTGGAGATGATGATCAAAGATATTGAAGATCGAAGACATGTAAAAGTGGAAGTTTATGTAATAGGATTGTATTTGCATATTGCATATCACCTAGGATTGGACCTAGACCCGTGCTTGGCAACCACGGATCGCATAGCTCTTGGTTGTCGATCATTCCTGTTATATATGTGATATATATCTGTTGAATCCATGAATTTTAAATTTGATTTAAAATTATTGAGACCAAATTTCAAAATTAAAATCCCACATTTTAAATTTGATTTAAATTTATATCAAGATTAAAGCTTCATGATTAAATGTATTTTATTAATAATTATGATGTCGTGTGACAAAAAAAGTAATCTAATAGAGTCCTTCATAGACCGGTTTAAAAATGGCTTGTACCGGTTGGGCTCACTGAAGGGTGTTGCTTTGTCTTAGAAAGTTGAGTTTTAAGCGGACCTTAGACCATCCAATAACGTGGAAGCACTCTTACAGAATGTTAGTCCATGGCTTCTAATTGATCATAAAATAAAAGTTTATTCGATAAAATCATGACGCTAAGGGAATTTAAATATTTTTAAAATTTCCTACCTTTCATCAACAATGGATGTACGTCAATGCCATACATTTAGCCTGGCTCATATTATTAGGTGAGTTGTGTGCCGGAAAGTTTTGCACGCCATTGACATTTGTTGTGAGTTGAATGGAACTCCAACTCGATAGAAAACTCCACCTCTCGCTCCGGTGGAACTCCAACTCGATAGAAAACTCCACCTATCGCTCCGATGGAACTCCCACTACATCATCAGGGAAGACATCCGCATAGTCTCTGACTACCTTCACATCAGCTAGTGAAGGGCCTGCTGAATCTCCAGAAGCGGTAAAGCTGGCCAAGAAGGCCTGGAATCCATGCTCAACTAGCTTCCTGGCCTGAAGAAAAGATATAAATCTGGGCTTCCGCGGCCTCCTAGCTGCCTCAAATAAGAAAGCCTCCTGCCCTGGCGGTCTGATAGAAACTGTCCGCCTCTGAAAATCAATCACTGCTCTGAACTCTGACAACCAATCCATGCATAGGATGAGGTCGAATCATGTCATCGGAAAAACGACCAAATCTGCTCTAACTGCGTGATACTGAAATGTCATCATCAGACCCTGCACGACGCTGGTCTTCGTCAACTCCTCTCCTGACGGAACCGTCACGGCGAGAGCTACCCCCATGCTCTCCGGAATAATCCCCATCCTCTGTGTGAATGCACTCGAAAAACGAGTGGGTCGCCCCTGATTCTAGCAAAGCGAGTGTAGTGACCCCATGCACACGAATCTCGCCTGAAACAGAACGTCACACAGGTATGCATTTACGGTCATACTAAAAGCCCAAAAGTAGATTAGACACCTAAAACCATTCCAGGTTCGCTAGTCCTATCCGTCAAAGTCCTCAAAGCAAGTCCTAGGAGTCTTACAGTTCCCACCTATGTTCACGTAGCAACTAAGGCACAAGTTTCCTAGCAGTGCTCTATCTAGCATGCAATTCCCAAAACACTCAGATAGCACACAACAAGGTACGGAAATCTAAAACGGAATACCTGTAAGCAAAGTCGTGTCTGGATCTGCTGCCTCAGCCTGCATCACGAACACGCGACCACTGGCCTGACTCTTCTTAGGGCAGTTCCAAGAGATATGCCCTGGATCCTTGCAGTGATAGCACTTGTCAATCCCCACCATGCAAGTTCCTGGATGTCGCTTGTTGCACTTCATGCACTCTGGAAACTCCCCAGGTCTAGGGGCGCTGGCCCCATACTGCTGTGGACTCTGCTGGCCCTGTGGCCTCTGCTGCTGCTGCTGGCCCTGCTTAGATGGGCCCTTAGAAGGCCCCTGAAAAGGTCTCTTCGCTGGAGGATGCAAAGACTGGCCCCTGACGGGCTGCTGCATCTGTCTCTTCCTCTTATAGTCCTCCCTCATATCCTTCCGGCCCCTCTCGGACCGGTAAGCCCTGTTCACTGCCGCCATATAGTTCTCCACGTCCGCCATGTTGACATCGTGGCGGATGTCAGGTCGCAGTCCATCAGTAAACTGCCTCAGCTTCTCACTCTTCACGGTAGCAATCACGGGTAAAAAGGGGCATCCCCGCTCAAACTGCCGAACATACTCCACAACAGACTTGTCTCCCTGATGGAGACTCATAAACTCCCCAATAAGCTGGCTCCGGGCATCTACAGGAAATACTTCTCATAAAAGACTTTCTTGAACTCGCACCAAGATAGGCTCTCCAGATACAGTCCAACTACCGCGCCATTCCATCAAAGATCAGCGTCTCCCTTCAGCATGAAAATAGCCCAACGGACCCTGTCGGCGTCCGCTAGACCCATGTAATCGTAGATAGTCTCCATGGATCGAATCCACTCCTTAGCAACCAGTGGATCGATGGTACCTGCAAACTGCTTCGGTCCTTGCTTGTGGAACCTCTCTGCGACGTCTTCCTCATGCAACTTCCCGGGTCGGTCTGACTGGCGCTCCAACAGCCTAGTAATCCCAGCGAGCATGTCCACACTCGCTCGCTCATACGGGGTCAACTGAGGTGGTGGGGGAGGTGGAGGTGTAGCGTCATCCTTATGGCAGGCATTGTTCTGATACACCAAAACCTTATAACGTAAATCTAAGTGCATGACTAAGCGTCTAATTTTAAAACTCTAAGGCCAAAACTCATGCAAGGCTAAAACATGCAGCATACTAAAATAAACATAAATAATAAAATAATAAAACTCACAGACTGGTAGTGCGACTTCTGAGCTCCACGCAGCAGGCAAGTACCCCACCAGAACCGCCGCTCTGATACCAACTGAAACGAACCAGACTCTTGAATTTTTTTTTAAAACATTTGCGGAAGCATAAACTTTAAATATGGCTCGTTCCCTTCTATAACAATTTCTAAATCATTTTCTCAAAATACTTTAAGCTTAAATAAAGGAAAAATCATCGAGTAAAAAGAATACTGAAAGCCAACATGTTTAAAAACCAGTATCTAAACTGCAACATGACAAAATTGAATCATAAAGGAGGTCACGGGGTACTGCTGTAACCGGCGCTCAGAGGTCATCATCGCCAGTCGGAAGGAGCTCATCAACAGGATCATCACCTGCACCATTTAAACCTAGTGAGCCTAGAGACTCAGCATGCTCTATCGTAATGCATAACAAAGTAAATACTAATAAAAGCACATGCAAGCACATACTGTAATTAAAATAACATAGAAGATATGGATGCGTGCATGATCTTAAAACATGTTATCATGTAATCATATCATATATCATATAAGGCATGGCATAACGTAATCTGAAAGAAAGCGTAAGAGTCATATTAGTGGATGTGAGCAAAGTGTGACTGATCAGTCGTAATAACCAACGTACGTGGCGGTGTGGTTCACCCGACCTTACCTCGGGATCCCTATATGTCACACCTCTTGAAAACTGTCATTTCACCCAACCTTACCTCGGGATCCATAGGCCCTGAAATCCTGAAATTATTTTCTTAAAACATGTTATCATGTAATCATATCATATATCATATAAGGCATGACATAACGTAATCTGAAAGAAAGCGTAAGAGTCATATCAGTGGATGTGAGCAAAGTGTGACTGATCAGTCGTAATAAGCAACGTACGTGGCGGTGTGGTTCACCCGACCTTACCTCGGGATCCCTATATGTCACACCTCTTGAAAACTGCCATTTCACCCGACCTTACCTCGGGATCCATAGGCCCTAAAATCCTGAAATTATTTTTAAAAACAGGGGATCCCCGGGCCCGGCTACCCGGTTAACTCCCATCGTATACTTGCCACATCACTTCAATTCCTCGGATTTTTTCTTAAAAAGAACATGCATGATCGTTTCATAAAATCTCATGATGCGTGAATTTTCTTAAAATCATGCAATTTAAAAGTTTAGCCCGTTAATGAATAATTAATTCTTTTCTTTAAAACCTTTACGTACGTAACATACTACATATATGATTAATTATGCATTTACGGGCTTCTATATTTTTCTGCTACGGTCAAGGATTGATTCCGGGGCTTGGCTCGCTACTTCTAGACCAAACGCCGCTTTAGAAAACGGTCGATGAAATGAATGTTCTCCGCTTTTTTTCATTTTTGCCTATTTTCTTTAAATTTTAATTTCTTAAAAATCAAGACAAAAGGAACTAATTAAAATCAATTTTGACTTTAAAAAAATTAATTGGGCTTATTAAAATCGATTTTGACCTATAAAATCAATTAAAATCACCTAAAAAGCCGATTTTGACCAAAAGACCGATTTTGATCAAATTAAATTCCCAAAAATTCGATTTTGACTTAATTAAAATTCCTAAAGCCCTAATTTTGACTAAAAGCTAAAAATAAACATAACTTAATTTATTTAAAAGGTTTGACTCAATTTTGACCTTCTGGCTAATTTCTTTAAAATTGGACCTTTGACACATTAATAAAAATAACAGGTACATAATTAAAATAACTTGGACCTATTTTAAAACATTTGACTCGAGACTCGAAGATCGATCCGGTCCAACCAAACCAGCCGGTTCAATTGAACTGAACCGCTCCATCAAGCCCTACGCCTCCAAGCATGCGCCGCATCCCCCTTAGCGACAGAGCGCCCTTCCCGCCGATTATCCTCTCTGCTCCGGCCACCATGGCCGGAGCCCCTCCGGCTGGACCACCCCCAGGTCCAGTCGGTCCTAACCTGACCGACCTTGGCTCAAACCATGGATGCATGGAGGAGATCGAATCGTGAGAAGTGGGCGCACCGGCCAAGCCGCGCGATGCGCCACCCCTAACCACCATTTAAAAACCTGGTTCATGCGACTACTTAGCCACCTTCCTACCTTGACTAGGACCACCATGAGCCCCCTAGGAACCAGTATAACCGAGCCATCACCCCTGAAATTTACCATGACCGAAGCCTTAAGAGGAAAAATCGAGACATGTCAAAATCGTGAATCCCATGCATGAACTATGAACATGGAGGTAAAGATCCGAAGCATACACATAGAAATTCATGCATAATTTTCATAAAATTGTCTATTATGATTTAAATGGTGAGCAAGGGAATTGATATCACATGCCTGGGTTGAAGAAAACGTTGATCTATGAGGTACGGACGTTGTAGGTGCGAGGTCGGGGCGGCGCCGGAATTGGATCACCAAGCTCCTTCAATGGCTGTAAAATTTCGAATCTTTGTGTGCTAAGGGAGAGGGAAGATGGCTGGTACAACTGTGGAGGCTAGGTTGTGTTTAAGTTTGTGTTTAAGAAGTAATTAAGGTACCTAAAATGACCCCTATGTCTTTAATATAAAAAATTTACAAGCTTGCCCCTCTAATTAAATAAAAAAAATTGTTTAGAACTCATACTTGGGCTTTAATAACTATAAATTTTCGAAATCTAGGCCTCTTAAAATTTTAAAATGCTTTAAAACTCAATATACCAGCCCGTATAGGCGAAAAACGGGTTTTAATTATAAAAATCCAATTTTCCAAACATATTTGCTTAAAATAAAATAAATTCATTCTTAAAATCTCATAACTTAAAAATCTCAATTATCTTCTTTCCGGTCGACCCTAATCTCGTCCACACGTCCGTAGCCCAAGCAGGCTGAAAAGTAACACATGCATACCATGCAGCATAAAATCATAAATAAATCATATAATAAGGCATGTAATCATCTAAAAATATTTTCCCCCTAGACATGCACTCATTTCTACGTAGTCAGGAAATTCTAGGCGTTACAACTCTCCCCCCTTATAGGAATTTCGTCCCCGAAATTGAGTACGTACCGAACAACTCCGGGTAGCGCGTCCGCATATCGGCCTCGGTCTCCCAGGTAGTCTCATCCTCCGAGTGGTTCTGCTACCGGACCTTGACCATCGGAATACTCCGCGCTCTCAACTTACACTCCTCTCTAGCTAGAATCTGCACAGGTCGCTCCTCAAACGATAAATCTGGTGCCAACTCAAGGGTTCGTAATGTACTTCCTCAGCATCGAGATATGGAAGACATTATGCACCGCTGATAGACTGGGTGGTAACGCTACTCGGTAAGCCAGAGTACCAACCCTCTCCAAAATCTCGAATGGCCCAATAAACCTCGGGCTGAGCTTGCCTCTCCGGCCAAAACGCATCACGCCCTTCATGGGCGATATCCTCAAAAACACATGATCTCCCACAGATAGCTCTAGATCTCATCGTCTCTGATCAGCATAACTCTTCTGACGTCTCTGGGCAGTCCTTATCCTATCCCGAATCCTCGTCACAACATCCGCTGTCTGCTGCACTAACTCCAGCACAGTAAGCACTCTCTCGCCAACCTCGTCCCATTGTACGGGAGATCTGCATCTCCTCCCATACAGTGCCTCATACGGAGCCATCCCAATCAATGCCTAAAAGTTGTTGTTGTACGTGAACTCAACCAACGGCAACCTCGAGTCCCACGTACCCTGAAAATCAATGACACAAGCTCTAAGTAAATCCTCCAAATTATGAATGACCCTCTCTGACTGTCCATCAGTCTGCGGATGAAACGTGGTACTGAATGACAATCTAGTCCCCAAGGCGGCATGCAAACTCCTCCAGAACACAGACGTGAATCTGGTGTCTCTGTCCGACACTATCGAGACTGGTATGCCATGTAATCTGACCACCTCCCGGATATAAAGCTCTGCGCACTGCGTCAGGGTGAAAGTAGTCTTCACCGGTAAGAAGTGCACTGACTTGGTGAGTCTGTCCACAATCACCCATATAGCCGTGAACCCTCTGGGACTCCTGGGCAAACCAACTACAAAATCCATTGTGATATGCTCCCACTTCCACTCAGGAATGGGAAGTGGCTGCAACAACCCTGCTGGAGGCTGATGCTCCGCCTTCTTCATCCATGGACACCAATACAAAGTCTGTAAATCTCGGTACATCTTCGTACTCCCTGGGTGGATGGAGTACGTCGATGCATGAGCCGCAGATAAGATCTCAGCTCTCAACTGACCAGTGCTCGGCACCCACATCCGGCCTCTGAAACGGACTATCACATCCTCAACAGTATACAGACCTCGTCCTCTGTCCTCGTCATGCTGCCTCCACTGCTGTAACTGCTCATCGGAGGCCTGTCCCTCTCTGATCCACTCACGACGGGTCGGCTGAATAGTGAGCGCTGCCAAACTCAGTGCACAGCCTCCTGAATAAAGCTCTAGACCAAACCTCTCTATCTCAGTCTGTAGTGGCCTCTCAACTGATAAACAAGCCACCACTGCAGTATTCCGGCTCAAAGCGTCTGCCACTACATTAGCCTTACCAGGATGGTAGCTAATGTCAGTCATAATCCTTCACCAACTCTAACCATCTGCACTGCCTCATGTTCAGCTCCTTCTGGGTGAAAAGTACTTGAGGCTCTTGTGGTCGGTGAATATCTGACGCTTCTCGCCGTGAAAATAATGCCTCCAAATCTTCAGCGCAAACACCACTGCAGCAAGCTCCAAATCATGCGTCGGATAGTTCTGCTCATAACTCTTCAGCTGCCTCTACGCATAAGCAATAACCTTACCACCCTGCATCAGAACTGCACCCAAACCTCTCAAAGAATCATCTGTGTAAACCACAAATTCCTCGTGGTCCACTGGCATAGCTAACACTGGTGCTGAAGTAAGTGCCTCCTTCAGCTGATCAAAACTCCTCTGGCACTCGGGACTCCACACATACTTCGCATTCTTCTTGGTCAAGGCTGTCAAGGGCACTGAAATACAAGAGAAGCCCTTGATAAATTTGCGATAATAACCTGCCAATACCAAGAAATTACGAATCTCCGCTGCATTCTTTGGAATCCCCCAGTTCTGCACTGCCTCCACCTGCGATGGGTCAACAGAAATCCCATATCTCGACACAATATGCCCTAAGAAAGCCAACTGCTCTAACCAAAACTCGCACTTTATGAACTTGCCATACAATCTATGCTCCCTCAAAGTCTGCAAAGCCGTCTGAAAGTGCTGCCTATGCTCCTCAAAGCTCCTCGAATAAATCAGAATGTCGTCGATGAACACAATGACGAACTGGTCTAGATACTGTTTGAATACCCTGTTCATCAGATCCATGAAAATCGCTGGGGCATTCGTCAAGCCAAACGACATCACAAAAAATTCGTAGTGGCCGTAACGTGTCCTAAAAGCAGTCTTGGACACGTCCTCCTCTCTAACTCTCAGCTAATGATAGCCAGATCTCATATCAATCTTCGAGAGACTGAAGCTCCCTGCAACTGATCGAATAAATCCTCAATCCTCGGGAGTGGATACTTATTCTTCACCGTGACTCTGTTCAGCTCCCGGTAGTCAATGCACAACCTCATGCTCCCATCCTTCTTCTTCACAAATAACACTGGTGTGCCCCATGGAGAAAAGCTAGGGCGAATGAACCCCTTATCAAGCAACTCCTGTATCTGCTCCTTCATCTCGGTAGGAGCCAATAGATAAGACGCCTTGGAGATAGGCACTGTCCCTGGCATCAACTCGATATAAAACTCCACCTCTCGCTCCGCTGGAACTCCCAATACATCATCAGGGAAGACATCCGCATAGTCTCTGACTACCTCCACATCAGCTAGTGAAGGGCCTGTTGAATCTCCAGAAGCGGTAAAGCTGGCCAAGAAGGCCGGGCATACATGCTCAACTAGCTTCCTGGCCTAAAGAAAAGATATAAATCTCGGCTTTCGCGGCCTCCTAGCTGCCTCAAATGAGAAAGCCTCCTGCCATGGCGGTCTGATCGAAACTGTCCGCCTTTGAAAATCAATCACTGCTCCGAACTCTGACAGCCAATCCATGCATAGGATGAGGTCGAATCCTGTCATCGGCAAAACGACCAAATCTGCTCTAACTGCGTGATCCTGAAATGTCATCGTCAGACCCTGCATGACGCTGGTCGTTGTCAACTCCTCTCCTGACGGAACCGTCACGGCGAGAGCTACCCCCATGCTCTCCGGAATAATCCCCATCCTCTGTGTGAATGCACTCGAAATAAACGAGTGGGTCGCCCCTGAGTCTAGCAAAGCGAGTGTAGTGACCCCATGCACACGAATCTCGCCTGAAACAAAACGTCACACAGGTACGCGTTTATGGTCATACTAAAAGCCCAAAAGTAGATTAGACACCTAAACCATTCTAGGTTCGCTATTCCTATCCGTCAAAGTCCTCAAAGCAAGTCCTAGGAGTCTTACAGTTCCCACCTATGTTCACTTAGCAACTAAGGCACAAGTTTCCTAGCAGTGCTCTATCTAGCATGCAATTCCCAAAACACTCAGATAGCACACAACAAGGTACGGAAATCTAAAATGGAATACCTGTAAGCAAAGTCATGTCCGGATCTGCTGCCTCAGCCTGCATCACAAACACGCGACCAGTGGCCTGACTCTTCTTAGGTCAGTTCCAAGAGATATGCCCCGGCTCCTTGCAGTGATAGCACTTGTCAGTCCCCACCATGCAAGTTCCTGGATGTCGCCTGTCGCACTTCTTGCACGTTGGAAACTCCCCAGGTCTAGGGGCGTTGGCCCCCTGCTGCTGTGGCCTCTGCTGCTGCTGCTGGCCCTGCTGAGATGGGCCCTTAGAAGGCCCCTGAAAAGGTTTCTTCGCTGGAGGATGCAAAGACCGGCCCCTGACGGGCTGCTGCATCTGTCTCTTCCTCTAATAGTACTCCTTCATATCCTTCCGGCCCCTCTCGGACCGGTAAGCCCTGCAAGGTCAAACGCTCATCCACAGAGCCAATTTGTCTTCTTTCCATTTTTGTGCAAGCATAGAGAAACGGCCACTGTACACTGTACTATTCACCCAAAATAGTACCTACCTTGTTTCCTTCATTCCAGGCAACTGTACGATCCAATAAATCTTTTCCAAATCTGCTGCTGTGGCCTCTGCTGCTGCTGCTGGCCCTGCTGAGATGGGCCCTTAGAAGGCCCCTGAAAAGGTTTCTTCGCTGGAGGATGCAAAGACCGGCCCCTGACGGGCTGCTGCATCTGTCTCTTCCTCTAATAGTACTCCTTCATATCCTTCCGGCCCCTCTCGGACCGGTAAGCCCTGTTCACTACCGCCATATAGGTCTCCATGTCCGCCTTGTTGACATCGTGGCGGATGTCAGGTCGCAGTCCATCAGTAAACTGCCTCAGCTTCTCACTCTACACGGTAGCAATCACGGGTACAAAGGGGCATCCCCGCTCAAAATGCCGAACATACTCCGCAACAGACTTGTCTCCCTGACGGAGACTCATAAGATCCCCAATCAGCTGGCTCCGGGCATCTACAGGAAAATACTTCTCATAAAAGACTTTCTTGAACTCGCACCAAGATAGGCTCTCCAGATACAGTCCAACTACCGCGCCATTCCACCAAAGAGCAGCGTCTCCTTCAGCATGAAAATAGCACAACGGACCCTGTCGGCGTCCGCTAGACCCATGTAGTCGTACATAGTCTCCATGGATCGAATCCACTCCTTCAGCAACCAGTGGATCGATGGTACCTGCAAACTCCTTCGGTCCCTGTTTGTGGAACCTCTCTGCGACGTCTTCCTCATGAGACTTCCCGGGTCGCTCTGACTGGTGCTCCAACAGCCTAGTAATCCCAGCGAGCATGTCCACACTAGCTCGCTCATACGGGGTCAACTGAGGTGGTGGGGGAGGAGGAGGTGTAGCGTCATCCTGCTGGCTCCTATCTCGACGGGGAGGCATTGTTCTAATACACCAAAACCTTATAACGTAAATCTAAGTGCATGACTAAGCGTCTAATTTTAAAACTCTAATGCCAAACCTCATGCAAGGCTAAAACATGCAGCATACGAAAATAAACATAAATAATAAAATAATAAAACTCACAGACTGGTAGTGCGACTTCTGAGCTCCACGCAGCAGGCAAGTACCCCACCAGAACCGCCGCTCTGATACCAACTGAAACGAACCAGACTCTTGAATTTTTTTTAAAACATTTGCGGAAGTAAACTTTAAATATGGCTCGTTCCCTTCTAAAACAATTTCTAAATCATTTTCTCAAAATACTTTAAGCTTAAATAAAGGAAAAATCATCGAGTAAAAAGAATACTGAAAGCCAACATGTTTAAAAACCAGTATCTAAACTGCAACATGACAAAATTGAATCATAAAGGAGGTCACGGGGTACTGCTGTAACCGGCGCTCAGAGGTCATCATCGCCAGTCGGAAGGAGCTCATCAACAGGATCATCACCTGCACCATTTAAACCTAGTGAGCCTAGAGACTCAGCATGCTCTATCGTAATGCATAACAAAGTACATACTAATAAAAGTGCATGCAAGCACATACTGTAATTAAAATAACGTAAAAGATATGGATGCGTGCATGATCTTGAAACATTTCATCATGTAATCATGTCATATATCATATAAGGCATGGCATAAAGTAATCTGAAAGAAAGCTAAGAGTCATATTAGTGGATGTGAGCAAAGTGTGACTGATCAGTCGTAATAACCAACGTACGTGGCGGTGTGGTTCACCCGACCTTACCTCGGGATCCCTATATGTCACACCTCTTGAAAACTGTCATTTCACCCAACCTTACCTCGGGATCCATAGGCCCTGAAATCCTGAAATTATTTTTAAAAACAGGGGATCCCCGGGCCCGGCTACCCGGTTAACTCCCATCGTATACTTGCCACATCACTTCAATTCCTCGGATTTTTTCTTAAAAAGAACATACCTGATCGTTTCATAAAATCTCATGATGCGTGAATTTTCTTAAAATCATGCAATTTAAAAGCTTAGCCCGTTAATGAATAATTAATTCTTTTCTTTAAAACCTTTACGTACGTAACATACTACATATATGATTAATTATGCATTTACGGGCTTCTATATTTTTCTGCTACGGTCAAAGATTGATTCCGGGGCCCGGATCGCTACTTCTAGACTAAACGTCGCTTTAAAAAACGACCGATGAAATGAATGTTCATCGCTTTTTCCCATTTTTGCCTATTTTCTTTAAATTTTGATTTCTTAAAAATCAAGACAAAAGGAACTAATTAAAATCAATTTTGACTTCAAAAAAATTAATTGGGCTTATTAAAATTTATTTTGACCTATAAAATCAATTTTGACCTAAAAAGTCGATTTTGACCAAAAGACCGATTTTGACCAAATTAAATTCCTAAAATTATATTTCGACTTAATTAAAATTCCTAAAGCCCTAATTTTGACTAAAAGCTTAAAATAAACGTAACTTAATTTATTTAAAAGGTTTGACTCAATTTTGACCTTCTAGCCAATTTCTTTAAAATTGTACCTTTGACACATTAATAAAAATAACAGGTTCATAATTAAAATAACTTGGACCTATTTTAAAACATTTGTCTCGGGACTCGAAGAACCAATCCGGTCCAACCAAATCAGCCGGCTCAATTTATCCGAACTGCTCCATCAAGCCCTACGCCTCCAAGCATGCGCCGCATCCCCCTTAGCGACACAACGCCCTTCCCTCCGGTCATCCTCTCTGCTCCGGCCACCATGGCCGGAGCCCCTTCGGATGGACCACCCCTAGGTTCAGCCGGTCCTAACCTTACCGACCTTGGCTCAAACCGTGGACGCATGGAGGAGATCGAATCGTGAGAAGTGGGCGCACCAGCCAAGCCGCGCGATGCTCCACCCCCGACCACCACTTAAAAACCTGGTTCATGCGACTACTTAGCCACCTTCCTACCTCGACTAGGACCACCATGAGTCCCCTACGAACCCCTAGAACCGAGCCATAACCCCTGAAATTTACCATGACCGAAGCCTTAAGAGGAAAAAGCGAGACATGTCAAAACCGTGAATCCCATGCATGAACTATGAACATGGAGGTAAAGATCCGAAGCATACACATAGAAATTCATGCATAATTTTCATAAAACAATCTATTATGATTTAAATTGTGAGCAAGGGAATTGATATCACATGCCTGGGTTGAAGAAAACATTGATCTGCGAGGTACGGACGTTGTAGGTGCGAGGTCGGGGCGCCGCCGGAATTGGATCACCAAGCTCCTTCAATGGCTGTAAAATTTCGAATCTTTGTGTGCTAAGGGAGGGGGAAGACGGCTGGTACAACTGATGGAGGCTAGGGTGTGTTTAAGTTTGTGTTTAAGAAGTAATTAAGGTGCATAAAATGACCTCTATGGCTTTAATAAAAAAACAATTTACAAGCTTGCCCCTCTAATTAAATAAAAAAAAAATTGTTTAAAACTCATACTTGAGCTTTAATAATTATAAAGTTTCGAAATCTAGGCCTCCTAAAATTTTAAAAATTCTTTAAAACTCAATATACCAGCCCGTATAGGCGAAAAACGGGTTTCCCTCCAAAATAATTATAAAAATCCAATTTTCCAAAAATATTTGCTTAAAATAAAATAAATTCATTCTTAAAATCTCATAACTTAAAAATCTCAATTATCTTCTTTCCGGTCGACCCTAATCTCGTCCACACGTCCGTAGCCCAAGCAGGCTGAAAAGTAACACATGCATACCATGCAGCATAAAATCATAAATAAATCATATAATAAGGCATGTAATCATCTAAAAATATTTCCCCCTAGTCATGCACTCATTTCTACGTAGTTAGGAAATTCTAGGCGTTACATGGTGCCTCTCTTGGAAGAGTTCCAAGCAAGACACCATCGCGGACTCAACCACTGAGGCTGAGTACATCGTAGCATCAGCTACTGCTAAAGAGGCGGTTTGGACGAGGAATTTTGTCTAGGAGTTGGGTGTAATTTCATAAGGTGTTGGTCCAATCCCGGTGAACAGTGACAACACGGGTGCCGTTGCGCAAGCAAAGGAACCTAGGTCTCACCAAATATCCAAACACATAATGAGGAAATACCACATAATCCAGGGTATTGTGGCTAGAGGTGACATAGCAGTCGAGAGAGTTGCCTCTGTAGACAACATTGCTGACCCACTTACGATGCCCTTGCCAGGACCACTGTTTAAAAACATCGTGAAGCAATGGGACTACATCTCATGAGTAGTTGGCTTCAGGACAAGTGGGAGATTGTTAGAGTAGGTAACTAGCCAACTTGTGGCATGTGGGTTCTTGTTCACTCTATGTAAAAAACGATCTTTATTTATGAAATTATTACATTCACGGCATTTCTTTATCTTCATTATTATGATTATAAATTATTGGATAAAGACCTTGAATGCGCTATAGTATATGTTTGATGTGATAGTGGAATTGATGGCTATCATGAAATGCATCTAATAGTCGATGTGTGTTTTAAACTAGTTTCTAGTCGATTGGGACATCCAAAAGAGGATAAGGGAAGCCCGAGCTTGAGACTAGCATCTCTGATGCAAAGTACCATGTTTCATCGTTAGGGAACATACTGATGTTCGAGCATGCAGATGTATAGTGACCTGGTGATCTATCTAACTACTCTCGCTCGGACTTTCCAAATGGTTATCATTTGTCGAGTGGATTAAGTCCGAAGTCTTGGTTGTACAGATTAGTCCTCACTACTCAAAACGTCATTGAGACTCTACATGATAGGTGCCTCACTTTGACTCGTTTACCGACTCCGTTGGGGTCATCAGGTGGTGGGATTGGGTGAGGTCCCAGTGCATGTAAGAGTCGATGCTTCGTTGTTGAGGATTCATTGCTTGCTCTTGTGCGTGGATATCCTATGATATCTGAGGAGATAATAGTGAGACAAATCTCTGGCCGGAGTACTAGATGTGCTTTAGGTAAATGGGTTTACCTAGTAGCACATGCGATGTCACTATTTGATCTCCAAGATGTATGCATGGCTATCGAATCTCTAGAGACTCTCGATTTACCAATGGTCGTTGATTCACTCGGGATATTTGAGCTAAAAGGACTGTACTGCACGCTAACCATGACCAACCGGTTCTTGCAGGCACTATCAGTGATACCTATGGGATCATGGGGCGATGTTGCTAGACTCTTTACCATGATCCGATGGGTAAGTCCAAAAATGTGTTTTTGCAGTCACAAAGAGTTGTGAGCCCACGGCTAACTGTATTCCTGAACCATTGAGGGTCACACAAGTACTGGTCTCTCGATTCCCGTACGGAAATTGTAGTCAAATTGTTGAGTATATTAGGAGGAAGGAGGAAGTGTGACTTCCTAAAATTGGCTGGGTAAGTATGACTTTCCTTATAGCTGATAGGGGCCTAAGTGCTATTTTGGATTAGGTGGTCCGAAAAATTGTTATCACATCATACTGTTCAGTTTTGTAAACTATGCAGATATGTTCGATCTGATCGTCGATCGGGATTATGATAAAGCCACAACGATGGACTTGAAACCAAAGTTCCTTGGGCCTGACCTGGGCCCATTAACCTAGTTTAAACCCATGAAATATCTATAATTAGGGGCTTAGGGGAAGCTTTTAATGTTCACCAAGTTGTATTGACAACCTCCATAGCTCCCCTCCCCTCCCCTCGCCCTCCTCCTCTCGCCGTCGTAGTCGGAATTCATTCCGACCGTCTCGGCGTGAAGATTCTGTTTAGGAAATCTTCACTGATTTTATAGTACAGACCAATAAGATTCGGATTGTGGACGACATTGGACGATTGGAGATGTCAACCATTGAAGTGCTATTGCCACGTAAAATCGGAATAGTCGGAGCCGGGCGCGTAGTCGCCAAAGGTAAATACTATAAACATCCTTTGTATGCTTAGTTTTAATTTTCGTGTATTGACCGTTTCTGGGAAATTTAATTTTAAACTTTCCCTCTGTCCCGGGAGCGAGATCCGGATCCGCAGCTGCGCCAACAACTGTAACGCCTAGAAATTTTCCCTATTAAGAATCTCATGCCTTAGTATTATTTTCTCTTATTCTAATAGCCGTATTGACTTCGCTATTTGATTTCTACCCCTATTAATTATTAAATTATTTTATTATGAGTACCTTTTTAAAATTTTAGTACAGGTGCTATGTGGTCGGAATGGAGACGATGGGAACACCGAGGTAAAGATGATTTTTTATAATTTATTTTTGATGTCATTCCCTAAGTTTGGATAAATTTCATAGTAGTGAAATTTCAGAAAAAAAAAAGTTCATTTGATTAAAACAAGGTTTCTTCTCATATTTTATCTAATTTTTTCAAAATTATACCAGGAGGGAGATAGGATTTTTGATAGCATTTTATCAATCAGATAGCAACCTTATCTATTAGCTTTTAACAAATTTAAAACACCTTATTTTCCTAATTAAATAAGGGTCCCGACCACATGCATACACACACACGATTTTTCAGAAAATATATAGAACCCTAGTCTTCCCCCGTAACGCCGCCTACCTTCTTTTCGCCCCATTCAGCTTTCAGTGTAGAGCTTTCCAGAGCAAAAATCAATGGAGTTCCCTGTATTCTTCATCCCGTCCAGCCTCGTGATACCAATCTGTAATTTCTTAATACAAGGCAAGTACAAAATCTCTTTTGACTGCATCTGTCATCCATATTAGTGTTTGTGTGTTTCAGTTTTTGATTTTTATTGATTTTTGAGGCTATGAATTTGAGGTTATGCGGCATAATTTTTCCTTTTTAAACACGACGAGGCTGCCGAGAATTTTAGTTGCGGGAAAGAGTCGAGGGTTTGTTGACTGTTGAGGCTAAGTTGAGCGATGATTCGATTTTGAGCAGGGTCTAAGGACTGTCGATGTCGAGGAAGAAGAGCCAGAGGTCGAACGTCGATTGAGGTTTTGTCCCATCCATGTTTCGATACCTGCTGAGAGTGTTATTTGGGTTTCATAAGTTGTTGAGTCGTAAGTTGTTTTCTATAATATGGGTTTCGTAAGATGTTGAGTCATAAGCTGTTTTTCCTTCTATGAGCGTAAGCTTAACCCGTAAATTGTTTTCCCTCTTGGAGCGTAAGCTGTTTTCCTTCCTCGAGCATAAGCTGTTTTCCCTGTTTCAGAATAAGATGTACCCGTAAGCTGTTTTTCTTCCTCGAGCGTAAGCTGTTTTTCCTTATTGAGCCTAAGCTGTTTTTGCTTCTTTGAGCATAAGCTATGTTGACCATCCTAAGATTAGTTGACCGTCCTAAGCTAAGTTGATATTCCTAAGCCTATTTGACACCCGTAAGCTGATTTGACCCCCGTAAAATGAGTTGAACAACGTAAGCTGTAATGGGAACCGTAAGCTGAAGTGACCACCAAGAGCTGAAGCGACCAACGCGAGCTGAAGTGACCACTGTGAGCTGTAGTGGGCATCATAAAGTGGGCATCGTAGGCTGTAGTGGAATCGTGAGCTGTAGTGGGTACCGTGAGCTGTAATGGGCACCATAAGCTGAAGTGGGCATCGTAAGTTGAGTAGAGAACCGTAAGATGTTCTAGGTTGCGAGCTTTTCTGCATGCTCTAAACTGATCCAGTGCTCTGAGATGTTTTTAGTGCACGATCTGTACCTAAGCCCGAGCTGATCTGGGTAGACGTGCTGACTTGAGTAGTGCGAGCCTAGAGGGTAATGCGCGGGCCACCTAAGCTGAGCTGTTTAGGTGTGAGCTGAACCTTGTGGTACACTGTCCAGGTTACCGTAAGCTGAACCATGTAATCTGAGCTGATCAGCGCGAGCTGTTCTACGCATTTAGATCGGGTTTTGAGTCATAGGGGCAGCCCACTGTCATGAAAATATAAAAATATGATTTTAAGATATTTTATGATGTTTGAGCAGCCTTGAGATTTTTATGCATTCAGCAGTTTTACGTAATATTGAGGAAAAGAGAAAATTTTACTTTTGAGATATGAAGTTTATATTGAGGCATGAGGTATGAGGAAATAATATTTTAGGTTGAAAGTTGAGCAAAAGATGAAAATATTTTGAATGATAGGACTTGGCTGTGGTGTTCTAAATTTGACAGATATGGGACCGGGAGACGTTACGTTTGGCCATATCAACATGACAGATATGGGGCCAGGAGGCATTCCCGTTTAGCCATATCAACTTGACATGTATTGGCGTTGGTCCCTGTTTTCAAAGGAACTTAGCAGTCGCTGATTTAAAAATGGGCGATTAAAAATTTTGCGCTGCTAATACGGAGCTGCAATAGCTCAATGTTCTTGAACACTTAAAAATCACGAAGAGCACCGGAGACAGATCTGGTATGATTTAAAAATCATGCGAAAAATACCAGAACTGAATCCTATATTTTAAAACAACTCAAACAGATTTATGTACAACATAAATCTGTTCAAGACTTGTGCAAGTGTGCTAACTGTATGCGTGCGTGCTGAATGTAAGTGCGTGCAGTGTTATGCGATGCTAAGATGCTAAAGTAAATATGCAATGCTGACAGCTTAAAGAAATGGACCGATACACAGCATATTTGTTTCTGGAAGTTCGGACCTCAATGTCCTACATCTCCCCTTCTTCCACCTCGGAAGGATCCACTAGAAGATTTGATCTTACAACTCGTGTACAGACCCAATCCCGCAACCAGCAGCTGCGAGAACTCCTAGACTCCACAAATGCACACCAGCCGCAACTGTGTGACTAACTACATACACATGAGTTTAACGTCATCGTGCTTGGACGGGAACTGTTTAAAACGTTTTGAGATTCATTCACCAAAGGATGTGAATGAATCTCTGTGTGTGAGATTTAATACAATGAAACGCTCAACTCTCTGTTTCTCACACACTAGGGAAATTGCTCTACACAAGCTAATT